>SSNR01000279.1:396445-426212 GCA_006937965.1 Callopanchax toddi
GGAAAATGCCCCAAATAAAGAAATGACTTCAATGAGCCGAGACAGGGAGGCTTCAGGTCGGGACAGAAGTATCAGCACGTCATCCGCGTAGAGCGAAATTTTATGTATCTTTTCACCCACATGAATACCAGATATTAAATCATCCTGTCTAATGGACTGAGCCAAGGGCTCTATATGGAAAAGTCTTCAAAATCCAAATTCTTCCAAAACATAGAATAAATATGGCCATTCAACACGATCGAACGCCTTTTCAGCGTCGAGCGAGAGTACAAGCGACAGGTCGGTAGAACTCTGAGAGAGGTGAATAACATTAAGGAGCCGCCTCATATTATCTGAGGATTTCCGGCCCTTAACAAAGCCTGTCTGGTCCTCATTAATTATAAGAGGGAGCACCTTCTCAAGCCGCAGGGCTAAAATTTTAGAAAGTAATTTTAAATCCGAATTAAGTAGAGCAATGGGCCTATAGGAAGCACAGTTATCTGGAGGCTTTCCTTTTTTATGAATAACAGAGATATTGGCTTCTCTAAGGGTTTGTGGGAGGATGCCATTCAGGAAGGAATGATTTAACATCGCTAATAGGGGGTCTAAGAGAATTGATTGAAATTGTTTATAAAACTCGTAACTAAATCCATCCCGACCCGGAGCCTTCCCTGATGGCATGGCATTCAAAGCAAGTAAGGCTTCCTCTCTCGTAATAGGGGCATCAAGTACAGGTTTTTGAGCCTCTGAAATCTTAGGGAGCTTCAACTTTGAAAAAAAAAAACCTTCATGAGGCAGAGAGCATCACACGGGTGTTCAGATTGGTACAGGTTTGAGTAAAATGAGGCAAATTCTTCATTGATTGCTTTTGTATCAAATAATTTAGTTCCATTTTTATTGGTAATGGAAACTATGGTCTGGGCATCAACCCTCCTTCTTGCGAGGCTAGCAAGATGTCTGCCTGGTTTGTCACCGAATTCATACATTTTCTGTTTTGCGAATTTGAGATAATGCTCAGAGTTCTGCATCAAAAGCGTATTCAAAGCTGTGCGGGTCGCGGTAAGTTCGTTAAGTAAATTTGATGTTGGAGCGGTAACATGACGTCTCTCTAAATCTGCCAGCTTAGTTTGGAGTACTAAATATTGCTCGTTCTTTTGTCGTTTCCTAAAAGCAACATAAGAGATAATAAGGCCCCGGGAGACAGCCTTGCAGGTTTCCCAAAGAATAGAGGGGTTATTTGAAGATGAGGAGTTAATAGAGTAAAAAATCTTGAATTCCGCATTAAAGTGTGAGATAAATTTCTCGTCTTTAAGCAAGGACGGTTGAAATCTCCACCATCTAGGTGAGCTTCCATCATTTGGCATGGAGTATAGTAGATACAGGGGGGCGTGGTCCGAAAGAATAATATTACCAATCTCACAGGAGAGGGAAAAAGAAATTTTAGAAGCAGGGATAAACAAATAATCAATTCTACTATAGCTTTTATGGGGTGGAGAGAAAAAAGTAAATCGAAGATCAGTAGGGTGCCGCTGCCTCCAGGCATCACAGAAACCAAAATCTGAGCACAATGATGAGAGCATTCTGGCCTGACTCGAGGGAGAAGAAGTACTCGGTGGGAGTTTATCCAAAGCAGGATCAATGTGACAGTTAAAGTCTCCCCCTATAAAGCTATTCGCTGAGGCCAGATCAGCAAATGCTGTAAAAGCAGAGGTGAGAAAGCTAGGGGGATAGCCAGGTGGACAATACAGATTCATAAAAGTCACTTCCTTCCCAAAAACAGTACCCTTAACTATCATATACCGACCATGGTCATCTTTGATGCAACTGAGGCAGTGAAATCCAAGCTTTTTATTAATCAGGATCGCTACACCCCTGCTAAAGGAAGAATAGGAGGTTGCAAACACCTGACCAACCCATCTCCTCTTCAATTTAACATTATCTTTTTCCTCCAAATGAGTCTCTTGGAGAAATGCGACAGAGACCTTCTCCCTCTCCAAAAAGGATAACAGAGCTAGCCTTTTAGTAGGTTTCTGCAGGCCCCGAATATTCCAGGAGCACAGTTTAATAACATTAGAAGTACTACTCATGTTGTCTCATCCACAAATATGAGCTGAATACTGTGACAAAAAGTAGTAGAGAAAAAAAAANGCAACTTAATTCAGATCAGATCTGCTTTGGGAAGCCCTGCAGTAGAGAGGCTGACAGTACAGGTCCGATGTATCTCAAATATGGATCCCAAGTATTGTGGAAAGAGTTCAAAGTGAATCTGAGCATACAAGTTATATATTCATTAGGAATACAGTCCATATTGATAGTGTGCCAGGATTTTTCAGTTGGAACTGCTGGCCTGCCCCAAAGGAGCAGGATGTTCTTTCTGGCCGCAAAGGACAGCAGTTGAAAAAGTCTCTTATGCTTGCCCTTAATAATTGGAGTGTCCATCACTCCCAGTAGGAGACATAGAGGGTCCATCTGAACAGGAGAATCAAAAATAAGTGACAGAACCTTTACAACATCAGACCAGAACTTCTGTAGTTTCACACAGGACCAAAAACAATGCATAAAGTCACCCCTCTCCATATTACATTTCCAACATAATGGAGAGGAGTTTACATCCATTTTACTTTTCAAAGAAGGTGTTATGTATACCCGGTGAACAATTTTAAGTTGGATCGATTTCATCCGGTTACAAACAGATAATTTAGAGGCACAGTTCCAAATCTCATCCCAGTCTGATCTGTTTAAGGAGCGCCCCAGGTCTCTCTCCCATGCTTGACCAACAGTTACAGAGCCAGGAGCTGAGCTAGAGTTAAGGATCTTATAAAAAGAGCTAATAGATTTGCCAGGCTGCAGGGAGGACAGAGACTCCTCCACTGCAGACCTACTTGAGTCCTTTATTAGAGTAGTGTCATTAATTATAAAATGTCTTATTTGCAAATATCTATAGAACTCAGCCTTCTGGAGGCCGAGTTCTTGCTGAAGCTGCTGAAAAGAACAAAAAGTCTGGCCCCTAAACAGATCTCCTAGGTTGACGAGCCCCAAATTTGACCATCTCACAAAGCCCCGGTCAAGACAACCTGGCAGAAAGTAAGGGCCATCTATAATTGGGGTCAGAGGAGACGTCATCCGGGCCCGGCCCTCCAAAGCGCGGATAAATCTCCATGCCTTGACAGAGCATAAAGTAATGGGGTTGTTGGTGAGTTTCTTGACCACATTCATCTCTTCAATAAACAGTAAATTAAAAAGAGGACATTTGGAAAGAGATGATTCTATATCTAGCCAGATCGAAGTAGGGTCACATCTGTGCCAATCTGCTATCACCCTGAGGTGATTTGCGAGTTGATAACGTCTCAGGTTTGGTAGATCAACGCCACCATCTCGACTAGCCATCTGAAGTGTAGCCATCTTCAATCTGGGCCTTCTTTTGCTCCATATAAAAGCACTTAGCCAACCCTCCAATACTTTAATAACCTTATTGGATAGCAAGATGGGAATCATTTGCAGGGGATATAACAGTTTGGGCAAAATACTCATTTTTATTAAATTAACCCTGCCCAACCATGAAATGGGAAGAGGGGCCCAGCGTTCTAGGTCGGCCTTAATTGTATCCAAAAGAGGGACAAAGTTAAGCTTGAATAACTGATTAAAAAAGGGAGACACATGTATCCCTAAGTATGTAAATCCTGAAGGGGACCAGCGAAACGGAAAGGGCTCTGCTACATCAGGGACTGTCAGCAATGACCCTAGGGGCATGGCCTCTGATTTAGCTAAATTAATTTTGTAGCCGGAAAATGCCCCAAATAAAGAAATGACTTCAATGAGCCGAGACAGGGAGGCTTCAGGTCAGGACAGAAGTATTAGCACGTCATCCGCGTAGAGCGAAATTTTATGTATCTTTTCACCCACATGAATACCAGATATGAAATCATCCTGTCTAATGGACTGAGCCAAGGGTTCTATAGCGATATCGAAAAGTAGAGGGCTAAGAGGGTCACCCTGTCTGTTTCCACGGTAAAGAGCAAAGTTATTGGAGCGCACCCCATTTGTTGTAACCGCCGCTACTGGGGAAGTATAAAGTACTCTAATCCATTTTATAAAGGTTTCACCAAATCCAAATTCTTCCAAAACATAGAATAAATATGGCCATTCAACACGATCGAACGCCTTTTCAGCGTCGAGCGAGAGTACAAGCGACGGGTCGGTAGAACTCTGAGAGAGGTGAATAACATTAAGGAGCCGCCTCATATTATCTGAGGATTTCCGGCCCTTAACAAAGCCTGTCTGGTCCTCATTAATTATAAGAGGGAGCACCTTCTCAAGCCGCAGGGCTAAAATTTTAGAAAGTAATTTTAAATCCGAATTAAGTAGAGCAATGGGCCGATAGGAAGCACAGTTATCTGGAGGCTTTCCTTTTTTATGAATAACAGAGATATTGGCTTCTCTAAGGGTTTGTGGGAGGATGCCATTCAGGAAGGAATGATTTAACATCGCTAATAGGGGGTCTAAGAGAATTGATTGAAATTGTTTATAAAACTCGTAACTAAATCCATCCCGACCCGGAGCCTTCCCTGATGGCATGGCATTCAAAGCAAGTAAGGCTTCCTCTCTCGTAATAGGGGCATCAAGTACAGGTTTTTGAGCCTCTGAAATCTTAGGGAGCTTCAACTTTGAAAAAAAAAAACCTTCATGAGGCCGAGAGCATCACATGGGTGTTCAGATTGGTACAGGTTTGAGTAAAATGAGGCAAATTCTTCATTGATTGCTTTTGTATCAAATAATTTAGTTTATTGGTAATGGAAACTATGGTCTGGGCATCAACCCTCCTTCTTGCGAGGCTAGCAAGATGTCTGCCTGGTTTGTCACCGAATTCATACATTTTCTGTTTTGCGAATTTGAGATAATGCTCAGAGTTCTGCATCAAAAGCGTATTCAAAGCTGTGCGGGTCGCGGTAAGTTCGTTAAGTAAATTTGATGTTGGAGCGGTAACATGACGTCTCTCTAAATCTGCCAGCTTAGTTTGGAGTACTAAATATTGCTCGTTCTTTTGTCGTTTCCTAAAAGCAACATAAGAGATAATAAGGCCCCGGGAGACAGCCTTGCAGGTTTCCCAAAGAATAGAGGGGTTATTTGAAGATGAGGAGTTAATAGAGTAAAAAATCTTGAATTCCGCATTAAAGTGTGAGATAAATTTCTCGTCTTTAAGCAAGGACGGTTGAAATCTCCACCATCTAGGTGAGCTTCCATCATTTGGCATGGAGTATAGTAGATACAGGGGGGCGTGGTCCGAAAGAATAATATTACCAATCTCACAGGAGAGGGAAAAAGACATTTTAGAAGCAGGGATAAACAAATAATCAATTCTACTATAGCTTTTATGGGGTGGAGAGAAAAAAGTAAATCGAAGATCAGTAGGGTGCCGCTGCCTCCAGGCATCACAGAAACCAAAATCTGAGCACAATGATGAGAGCATTCTGGCCTGACTCGAGGGAGAAGAAGTACTTGGTGGGAGTTTATCCAAAGCAGGATCAATGTGACAGTTAAAGTCTCCCTCTATAAAGCTATTTGCTGAGGCCAGATCAGCAAATGCTGTAAAAGCAGAGGTGAGAAAGCTAGGGGGATAGCCAGGTGGACAATACAGATTCATAAAAGTCACTTCCTTCCCAAAAACAGTACCCTTAACTATCATATACCGACCATGGTCATCTTTGATGCAACTGAGGCAGTGAAATCCAAGCTTTTTATTAATCAGGATCGCTACACCCCTGCTAAAGGAAGAATAGGAGGTTGCAAACACCTGACCAACCCATCTCCTCTTCAATTTAACATTATCTTTTTCCTCCAAATGAGTCTCTTGGAGAAATGCGACAGAGACCTTCTCCCTATCCAAAAAGGATAACAGAGCTAGCCTTTTAGTTGGTTTCTGCAGGCCCCGAATATTCCAGGAGCACAGTTTAATAACATTAGAAGTACTACTCATGTTGTCTCATCCACAAATATGAGCTGAATACTGTGACAAAAAGTAGTAGAGAAAAAAAAACAGAGGGAAGGGGGGGGGGGCCTGCAGTGCCCAAGTCCCAGAAAAGAATATGTCCGGCCTGAACTATGAACAGTACGTGGAACATTACATACACAGAAAAAAAAAAAAAAAACATAATTGGTGGATCTTTCCCCAATTCGATCGGGGACCAATCATCAAACAACCAACCTCAAAGCTCACAGCAATGAGCGCACTAGTTAGAACAGAACCAGCTCTAAAAAAAAGAAAAACAAATGGGCTCATCTTACTGGAGCTAACCCTACTAAGTGAAAAGCACAGATTCGCGCCTCGAGCATCCAAGCCGCTCGATGAAATCGGCGTATAAAAGTTAGTCAGGGCTCACCATATTATAGCTGCAGGCAGCCAGGATATTATCGAAAGGACGGAGACACAAACCTCCAAGCTGCAACATAGAAAGCCGGTCAGCCGGGAAGAGAATCCACAAACTCCAGGACCTGCTCAGGGGTGGAGAATCTTCTCTTGGAGCTGCCGTGCATCACCTGGAGCGTTGCTGGAAAAAACATGGCATACTTTAACCCCCGCTCCCTCAGGCGTAGCTTCACCGCGTCGTAAGCCTTCCGCTTCTTCAGCACCGCCGTGGAGAAGTCGTTGTAGAATGACACCGTAGATCCGTTGCAGTCAACACCCCCACCATTGGAGCTGAGCCGTCGTGCCGCCTCCATCCCTTTCTGCTTATCTCTGAATGAATGGAAGCGTATCAGCAGAGCGCGGGGACGCTTGTTCGAATCCGGCTTCGGAGCGAGCGAGCGATGGGCTCTCTCCAGCTTAATGCGACCAGCCTTGGTGGTCATCCCGAGGACGCGAGGCAGCCATGTCTCAAAAAAGTCCACCGGCTGTGCCGATTCAGTGTCCTCTGGTAGGCCAACAAGCCGGACGTTCAGCCTTCTGCTATAGTTTTCTGCTGCGTCGAGCCTTTCGGAGAGAGCACATACCTGGTTTTCCAGCTCGATAATTCGGGGCTCCTGGGCATCAGTCGCGTTCTCCACAGCTAGCACCCTTGCTTCCGCTTCTTCCAGCCTCCTGTCCACGGCCTGAAATTCCGTCACCAGTTTGGAGATAGCTTCGGTTACCGGGCTGAGTTTCTCATCAATCACCTTTACCAGATTGGCCGTCATTAGATTAAAGGCATTGGCAAGGGCCGGGTCTAGCCCAGAGATGGGGTCGGAGTTAGAGCGGGCGCCATCTTGAGAACTTTCACCAGGCTCCGACGAAGTGTCTTTTCTATTTGGTCTTTGCTTGCCCATATTATCAAAAGATTGTGGCCAAAAATCCTTCAGGGACATAGCCCGTAATGTGCATGCCAAAAGAAAAGCTGACCGCCTACTGAAAAAACTGGAAAATATAGGAATTAATCTTGAGCGGCGAGGAGCTCAGAAGGAACCGTGCGTTCACCTTGCTGCCATCCCGGAACTCCCTGGTGTGCCTTCTTAATCAGGCTGGAAGTGTGGCAGCTCCAGGTGAGGTCGTTTGATATGTGGACACCCAGATACCTGAAGCTGGAGACCACTTCCAATGCTGTCCCTCCGATGTGCAGGGGGTCAGAGGAGGGTGTCTGCTCCTTCTAAAGTCCACGATCATCTCCTTGGTCTTCTTCACATTGATGCAGAGGTTGTTTCCTCTACATCAGCCCTCCAGATGTTCCACCTCCCTCCTGTAGTCGGACTCGTTGTTGTTGTTGATGCGTCCTACCACAGCTGTATCATCTGCAAACTTCACAATCAGGCAGCTGTTTGGCTGAGCAGTCGTGGGTGAGCAAGGTGAACAGGAGAGGGCTCAGCACACAGCCCTAGGGGAAGCCAGTGCTGAGGATGATGGGGGAGGAGAGGATGTTGTGGATTCTCGCACACTGCAGCCTGTCTGTTAGGAAGTCCAGGACCCAGTTGCAGAGGGTGGAGCTCAGTCCAAGTGTGGATAGTTTCTGTATCAGGGTCTGTGGTCTGATGGTGTTGGAGGCAGATGTGAAGTCCACATAGAGCAGGCGGATGTAGGAGTCTCTGTTCTCTAGGTGGGTGAGGGCTGTGTGGACCACAGAGGATAGGACATCTTCTGTGGACGGTTCTTCCTGTATGCATATTGATGTGGGTCCACGGTGTCATCGATACACTCTTTGATGTGGGCCATGACCAGTCTCTCGAAGCACTTTGTGACCAGTGTTGGGAGTAACGAGTTACAAAAGTAATTAATTACTGTAATGCATTGCTTTTTGCGGTAACGCAGTAATGTAAGGCATTACAGAAAAAAAATCGGTAATATTTTACTCTGTACAATGTCAGTAACGCGCACATTACAGTGCACGTTTAACCTGGATTGAAGTGGTGGTTTTCCAGAGGAGAAACGTCACTCAGCGCCAAATGTTTCACTTCCTGTAGTCAGACAGAGCAGAGAGGAGTCCGGTTCTGTCTGGGTCATGCAGCAAACTCATGCATGGTTCCGAACTGTGTCGGAGGAGCGCGCATAAGTCACGTGCGCTGCCCAAGTCGTGCGTGCTCACAGTAACCAAAGCTGGATGGTTGGATGGATGGATGAATAAATGATGGATGGATGGATGGATGGATGATGGATGGATGGATGAATAAATGATGGTGGATGAATGGATGGATGGATGGATGGATGAATAAATGATGGATGGATGGATGGATGGATGGATGGATAGATGGATGATAAATGATGGATGGGTGGATGGATAGATGGATGATAAATGATGGATGGATGGATAGATGGATGATAAATGATGGATGGATGATGAATGATGGATGGATGGATGAATAAATGATGGATGGATGATAGATGGATGATAAATGATGGATGGATAGATGGATGATAAATGATGGATGGATGGATAGATGGATGATAAATGATGGATGGATGGATAGATGGATGATAAATGATGGATGGATAGATGGATGATAAATGATGGATGGATGGATGATAAATGATGGATGGATGGATGGATGATAAATGATGGATGGATGAATGGGTTAATATACAGATGGATGGATATCTCTTCATGTATCCATCACATCACCTTCCACTGATGTAGATTGAGCTCATTAGATGTCAAATCCATATTTAGTTATTTTGGTGAGAGTAACTAAAAGTAATGCAAAAGTAGTGTAATGCCTTACATTTAAAAAACAGTAATATTGTAATGTAAGGATTACTTTAAAATGACAGTAACAAGTAATAAATAATACATTACAGTTTTGAAGTACCTTTCCCAACACTATGACTATGGGGGTGAGGGCCACCAGTCTGTAGTCATTCAGGCTTGCTACTGTGGATGTTTTCGGGATTGGGATGATTGTGGCGGTCTTCAGGCAGTTCGGAACCACCGCCTGTTGGAGGGAGGTGTTGAAGATGTCTGTCAGCACTTCAGTGAGCGCAATCTCTCAGCACCCGCCCGAGGATGTTGTCAGGACCGGCAGCTTTGTGGGGATTTATCCACTGGAGGGACGTCCCCTGGGGTCACGCTGAGGGGCTCTTCTTCTGAGTTCGAGGTGCATTGCCACTTGGGCCCGATCTGCTTCAGCGTCACGGCACTCCACTTCCCATAAACCACTGGGTTACATTCTGCTGGATGTGGCCCTCTGAGGACTTTGGAAAAGAAAACTTGACCCCTTAGCAAGAAAAGGTCCCCCACACCTGCTCTATAAAGTCAAATGCTTTAAAACTGTAAACTAAGAAAGGAGTTTGTATGATAGCAGGACGTTTGTGGTGCTTTTGGTAATAAAGATTTATTTTTATTTGTTGTGTTCTCTCCAGGACGGCTGGGTGGGGTTCAGATCTGTGCTCCTGAACAGGAGACTAACAGCAACTGATTTCTATAATGGCTACCTTCATCAGCTGCTCCACAGAAAATCACCCAGTCAGGTGGCTGAGCTACGATTTGTCAGTAAAAGACCAACAACTGAAGCACTTCATAAGTGTAAGAAGAAGTCATTGTGACGCAGTACATTTACCACAGGATGTACACAGAAAAAGATCATGGACTTTGCATTATGTATTTACACTTGTAAATAATAAATGAGGATAATCTGTAATTCTTTTACAATGTAGTTGAATTGAAATAAATGTGGTTTACTTGTTATTAAGACTGCTAGTCCTGTATAGTACTACTTAATACTTGTAGGTGTACTACAGCAGGTACGCTTTATGATGGAAATCCACTGTTCCTTTAAACATGCTCACACTAAAATACCATTTTTCAGTTCTCCCTTGAAAATGAGATTCTTAATGTCAACATTACCTGTGTAGTGGCTGCAAAATGTCAAGTTCCAAAGTCACTGTTCTGGTCAAATCCTGGACCAGAGATCAGTCCAGATTCTGGTCTCAGATGAGAGGAACAGACAGTCCTCAGAACCATAAACAAAGTCCCTTCTTTATATTGGGCATCTACAGGTGCTTGACCTTGCTTTGAGTCAAAACAACCTCTCCCTTTCACATTTCACAGACCTTAAAAATAAATATTCTCTGAATACATTTCTTTTATGCTTTTTTATGTTAACAACAAAATTCAAATTTTCCAGGTGATTGAGATCACGGTTCTCGACTGGAAAAGGGTGGCTTGCCAACTCCTGGTTGGGGGAGATGTCCTACGTCAAGTGGAGGAGTTTGAGTATCTCAGGGTCTTGTTCACGAGTGAGGAAAGAAGGGGCAGGAGATCGACAGGCGGATTGGGGCAGCGTCTGCAGTGATGGACGCTGAACTGATCTGTCATAGCGAAGAGGGAGCTGAGCAAGAAAGCAAGGCTCGCTATTTACTGGTCGAGCTACGTCCCAATCCTCACCTGGTCATGAGCTTTGGGTAATGACTGAAAGAACGAGATCACAGATACAAGTGGCCAAAATGAGGTTCCTTCGCAGGGTGGCCGGGCTCAGCCTTAGGGTTAGGGTAAGCTTGAGCATTCAGAAGGGACTGAATAGAGCGGCTGCACCTTCATATTGAGAGGAGCCAGTTGAGGCAGCTTAAAGGATGCCTTTAAATATGACACTTTTAACCATCTTTTTCTAGCAAACGTTGTATTCTCCAAAAATACAACAATTAAAAACTATTTTTGAAACCAGCTTCAAGTTTCAATAAGTGAACTGTTAAATTCTATTGGGCGTTTGACTTCACCTTAACTGCACCTCAGGTGGCCTCTTTTCAAGATGGCTGTCTCAAGATGAGATCAAAGGTCAGTGACGTCATCACAAGACTAAGGTTTCTGGGTCTGTGTGTTCCTCTGACCACCAGGATGAGAACCCAGAAAAGTTACCTTTTGGGTTCACTACAAAAATATGACAATGGAACAAAAACAGTGAAATGAAATAATTATTTATTGAGGGTTCCAATAAATTTGTGACAGCTATGGAATTTTTGAACTTTTCAAATAAAATAGCACCAAGCAAAAAATAGTCAGTTTTTCAAAGCCCAGCATCACTTTAACTTCATAAAAGGCGATACAGCAGACATCACAATGATGCCAAAAAATTTGGTGTGCAGAAATTTTGCACTGTTTAAGGAACATTTTTCAGCATTTTGTAATGATGTACATTTTAATAAGTTGTCAATCAGATCCTAAAGTATTCAAACGAAATAATACACCCTGTTCCAGATTATTATGCAAATTCTATTTAAGTGTGACAAAGATGAGATTTTTTGGTTTTCGATTAAACTCGTGGATGGCATTGTGTCTCAGGGCTCTTTGGATCACTGAAATCAATTTTAGACACTCGTGATCATTAGTTTACCAGGTGTGTGCCCAATACTGGATAAACTACTTACATTGTTAAGCAAATTAGCTTGCTTATAATGTGGAACCACAATATGAAAGAAAAAGGATCTCTGCTGCCGAGGGTTGCATGTTGAGGAAGATTCCTGATAGATCCATCATCGGATCAAGAGAGCAGCTGCTAGAAATGCACACAGGGTGTCCGGGCTCAGCCTTATGGGTAGGGTGAGGAGCTCGGACATCCAGGAGGGATTTGGAGTTTAACCGCTGCTCCTTCTTCATATTGAGAGTTGAGGTGTTTCAGGCATGTCCTGCCAGCAGGATCGCCCCAGGACTTGTTGGAGAAAGTATAGCTCCGATCTGGCCCAGGAACACCTTGGGGTCCTGCTGGATCAGCTGGTGGGGGTGGCTGAGGAGAGGACGGTCTGAAATTCTCTACTAGAGATGCTGCCCCCGTGACCTGGACCTACCGGTATACGCGAAAGAAGGTGAGGCGAGATCCCATCATAAACACAGCGGCAGCACCTTGCTGTCATTTTCACTCTACTCTGCACGAACTACTGCAATGCCCTTCTAACTGGTCTTCCAGCCTGGACTGTGAAACCTCTACAAATGGTCCAGCAGCGCATTTGGTCTTCAATCAGCCTAAAAGCACGTCACCCCTCTGTTCATGGAGCTCCACTGGCTACCTTTAGCTGCTAGCATACAGAGTCCTGAAAGGAACGGCTCCATCTACTGGAATCCTCTTTAAGGCTGACGTCACGGCTCGGTCACTCCGGTCATCAGAGGATCATCAGCTAGCAGAGCTACACCACGCTGGGACAGACCAGACTCTTCTCATGTGTCGTTCCACAATGGTGGAATGACCTACCAAGATACCAGAGCAGGGTCCATCTTCAAGAACCTCCTGAAGACCCAGCTCTTCAGAGAACATCTTCTAGACCAACACCTATCTTACACCTCCCTTTCCCTACTCTACTGCTCTCTCTCTCTCTCTGTCCACTTTCCTCTAAGCTGGTATTCTTTTCTCACACTGTTTTCACACACTTGTCACACTACATACACACTCACACTAAACACACACACTAAATACACTGCAGACTACATACTAAACACATTGGGCTTCATGGTAGCACAGTTGTTAGTATTGTTGCCTCCAGCAGAAGGTTCATATCTGGGCTGTGGCCTTTCAGCGTAGAGTTACATGTTCTCCCCATGTTCCTCAGGGTTCTCCGGTTTCACACACAGATCACAACATGCCTGATAGGTGTGTAATCTATGTAAGTCACTTTGGATTAAAGCATCTCCTAATGAATGAACATGACCCTATATATACACATACACTATACACACACCCAACATACTACACATGCACACACACACATTGCATATACTATACACATTACACACGCACTACCAAAACATACACTACATACATTATATAGGGGCGGCACTAGCTCAGTTGGGAGAGTGGCCGGTCTGGTAACCAGAGGGTCACCGGTTCAATCCCCAGCTCTGGCTGGGTTAGATTGTCGTTGTGTCCTTGGGCAAGACACTTCCCCCACCTTACTGTGTGAATGTGAGTGTGACTGTGTGTGAATGTTGGTGGTGGTCAGAAGGGCCGATGGTCAGAATGTCAGCCTCTCTTCTGTCAGTCTGCCCCAGGGCAGCTGTGGCTACAGACGTCCGTCGTAGTTTACCACCACCGGTGAGAATGACTGTGTGAATGAATAATGCAACTCTGTAAAGCGTCTTTGAGTGACCTGAAAAGCGCTATATAAAACTGATGCATTATTATATACACACACACACACTACATAGACTATAAACACACAACATACTATACACACTAGTGGTGTGTAACCTGAATGCAGTATTCAAAAAGGCACAAATAACATTTTTCCCCTGAATAATTATTTTGATCACATACTTAAAAAATGTTTGTATTCAGGTCGGGAACTCGAAAAACTTTATATCAAAAAACTGTTTCCTCATGAGAATGCAGTGCATGCTCAGGTGAGTGGGTGAGTGACGATGATGGGGGGGGGGACTGACACAGGCTGCTCCACACAGCAACAGAGAGCTCGGCTGAAGGAAAAAAGACTGAACTGCATCACTATTTTTGTTGAATAGATCTTTGTACCTTAACTGGGTTCTGGGGGCAGTTTCTTACTTTCGGGAAGTGGCGTTTGATCGGTAAATTATTCCATTACGCTGCATTATTGACGTCTGCAGTTGCTCTTATGTCCACTCTGTTTACGTAACTCTGTTAGCTCGGTAATTTAGACAATAGGTTTTTGACAGAGTAACCTTAACGCTGTTGGTTTTGCAGCCCCTCTGTACAAGGTAAGGGCCCCTAGATTCAATAGTGTAGCATTAAAGATCAAAATGTCCCTATTGATAAGTCTTATGTATTCCTAAAACTTTAATACTAGTTCCTTTTAATTCACTCAGTTTTAACTTAACACAAAAACCAAACTGTAGTTAAATTTAAATCAGTAATTTACTGAACTAATCATTAAAAACATTTCAACCAATAAACACATATCCTTTAACATTTTAACACACACACACACACGCATGCACACACACACACACACACACACACACACACGCATACACACACACACACACACACTATAAACACACACACACACACACACTATAAACACACACACATTTTCTCTACCAAGCAGACCTTATCACTATCAATCTGACACCCTGTTTATCTGACACTGGAGCCAAACTTGCTGCCTTGGAGAATTCCATACAAAGGGCATCAACCATCAGCATTTTAATTGTTGTGGTCTAAAAGGTCAAACGGCCAACATCCCCCCTTTCCACCATCACCAGTAGTCCCAGTCCTAGAGGCTGAAACCAACCAGAGGACAGGCCATTATTTCTCTGTTCCTTTAGCCAAGAGTTTTTGTGTTTAGTTGATAGATTTTATTCTATCTATTCATTTGTTTCATAGTTACGATTTTTAAAATTTTCTTTTGTTCTCATTGTCCAATACGCTCTTGCAAAACAGATCCTGAATCATACAATCCCGAGTAATCCTGCCTGGTCAAATGAAGGTGATTTATTTTAAACCATACTTATAACCCTGGTCACCAGAGACTAACCAGTAAAAGGACTGGAACATTACGGCTGGCTCATCTCTGCAGCACCACTGAGGTTTTGCTGTTATGGCCTCTTTTAAGCTGGATTTTCTCCCAGAGATGTTGGTGGATCATTGCTCTTTGAATTCTTGTCCCAGGTAGGTGATGCTTAAGCAGTTTAATGTATTATAAGGTCACCATCTATTTGTTTTAGTTCATTTCTCACTGTGGGATATTTCTACTTTCTTACTTAGATGTTTTTTGTTAAGTAATTTTTTAAAAGTTGTACTTTTTTGTACTTAATTTCCCCAAGTCTTTTTGTTGGAGAATTCTGTTTAACTTAAATTAAATTCTTACTGCATCAACAGATATTTGGATGACTTTTTGACTATTGAATTTAATAAAAGAATGAAATGCCTCACTGATTCAATCAGTGAACTTTTGTTTAGAACATTGCTTTGTAGAAGTAAAAACAAGAAACAGAAGTTACAGAAAAGCACAGATTAGCATACAGATTAGCATGCCAATGAAAGAAAAGTGAATGTATGCAGAAATCTATCATTAACTATGTTTGACCAGGTAGCGTTAGAAGCGAAGTCCTTTAGATCTTCACTTGTTGTTACATTCAGCATAATCAGAATCAGGTCTCAGTCATGATTAAAAACCTTACATCATCCACTCTGGTTTTGTCCCCTGGTTCAAGGATTCTGGTATAGAATATGTGAAGACTTGTCAAAGTGTCTGAAATGTAATATTTCCAGTTCCCATCAGTTTGCTTGCTGGGGAACTTAGATAATGTCTCCGTGGAGTTCAATTCAGTTCACATGATTCTAACTGCATCACTAAGAAGACTATCCACATAGACTGGGAACATAAAAACAATCTTAGTTTGAGCCAGTATAGAAATCTTTTGTTGGACTATATTAACCTGGTGAAATGTTTGGGACAAATAATTGAAGATGGTGCATGCATCCTGAGGGCATTTGGATGTGATTATATGTGTGATTTTACATGACAGTAGGAGTATATGACAAATATCACTAGAAAAGATAAAAATGTATGAAAACATTTTATTTCTTTATTAACTTGTCTAGTACCACTGGTTGCAGTGAGTTGTACTCATTGAATCCATCTATACAAAGATAAACATATTTAAAGCAATACTGAGCGACCTTTAACCAGTAGGGGGCATTAGGGGGCTACGGTTGAAAGTTTCAGTTTTACTGTCGTAAATCATCTCACACTTGGGTGGACTCAGAGGGGAGTCCTGCACTGGAGGCTGCAGCTCATGCCTGGATGGCATTTTGGTGACCTTAGGGCTTTTCTGGTGGCTGTGTGTAGAGCCAAGGGGAGGGCGGTCTGTGGCGGCGGCCATGGGTGGCTGCAGAGTGGCTGTGTTGTTCCTGGTTGGGTTTGGAGGCCCCAGGGAACTCAGGATCTGGGGCAGGTTGTCCCCAGGCAAGGGACTAGGCTGGACCGGAGGTGCCTGGGTTCTGGCTTGTATGTTGCTGGAGGTTTGGGTGGATGCACACACTGGTGCCCAGCCCTGGCCCGGGGGTCTTTGGTGTGCTGGTGGACCTTGGTGTCTCTTTACTTGGCAGGAATGATTATACTAACCACCACAGGGGAGGAGGAATTTCAGGAGGGGGTGGGTTCAACTCTGCCTGAGCATCTAATGTCATCTAATGTAGTCTGAATTTTGACGAAATGTGGGGGTGGGCGTAGACATTCTGCTGGGTGGAGTTGGGTTGGCAGCCTTGGACTCTGTGGGGTTGCTGCCGTAGACCTTGAACAGATGGGCTTGAGGTCTCTCTGCACTGTTGTTTATTGCTGTGGTATCTTTGCCCTCTATTTTGCTTGATTGTTTGTTCTCTTTCTGCAGGTATATAAGTAGATTTTTTAACCTTTTGTACTCTTTTTTTTCCTCCTGTTAATTTTGTCCCTCACCTTTCTTTCTTTATCTTCCCTCCTTCATTTCCGTCTCCATATGCAATGGAATTTGTTACGTATTGATGTGCTGGATCCAGGTTCAGGTGAGTAGAGGAGGCAGGGGGCAGCAGATGAACCAAAAATAGCTTTATTAAAGCCAGCCAGAAAAAAACAGAGAGGATTCAGGAAGACAACAGGGTTGACGCAGGAGGAACCAACAGAGAGAGACTGAACTAAACAGTATATTTAGGGAAGGAGGTAATTAGGGAGATGAGACACCTAGAGAAGATTAGCAAGAAACTGGAGGAGGAATATAGAAAACAGGGAAGAAGGCAAGGCAGGGCATAGAGCTGCAGCGATTCGTCGATGACGTCGACGAATCGATTTTAAAAAAACGTCGACGTCAAATCCGGAAGTCGACGCGTCGCGCGCGCACACCACACGCACGCGGGGAACCAAAACAAAGCCGCATGGAGAACAGAACTCCGTCTCTAACAGCTTTCAGGCTCAGCAGCTTGCACTCCCAAGCTCTACATGTCACCAGAACACAACCCGCTGCTCTACCTCAAAGTTTTAGGAATACTTTAAAGCAGCAAAGGACAGAAACCTGCTCCAGGAAGGAGAATGAAGAGACTCACCGCCCTGGCTGCTGCTGCTGTGGTAAAATCCTGCTAAATTGACCTTCTGAACATTTGTTCTCAGCAACAGGGACGATTGTAAGCAAAAAAAAAAAAAGCTAGCCTCACCAAAGAGCAACACGTTCCTCTGCAGCAGGCATCACCTAATGGAGGTCCAGACCCAGGTCCGTTCAGACCGGGAAAACCCAGAACCTGGTCCTGGGGAGGGGGGGCAGCCAAGGAGACACTGGAGCGCTCCTGAGGAGCTACAAGGGCCCGCGGTTAGCGCGACACCTGGCTCGCCCCCTGCCCTAACTGGACCTCACCATGAGGTTCGGTTCTTGGTTCGGTTCGGAGCGGAGGAGGCGACCGTCCGGTCAGCGGTGCTCGCGCCTGTCGCCACGGGAGCGCGCGCCGCTCGTCTAGCTGTGTTTCTCAGTCTAACTGTCAACAGCTGTGGCTTCAACAATATTAACACTAAAACCACATTTATCTGTCGATGACTTTATCAGAAGTTAGTCTTCCTTTAACTTCAGTTGTTTTCAGAGACTCACGTTAAATACCAATGCATAAATAACCTGGATAATAACCTAAATAATAAATAGTTTCTTTAGCCAAATATAAATATAATGACTCCTCCTGTTCTACAGCGATTCAGAGTGTAATACAGAGGAGGTGATGAGGGAGGAACACAGTGCTATACTGCACACACTAAGAGAATAGCAGTTCAGTTTCATATTGACACGATGAAATAGTTTAACTAACACTCAGGAATGTCTGCTGTGAACTGTCAGTGTTTGTTTTTGCTCTGCAGTTTTTAAATCTTTAAAACAAGAGATTTATGTCAAACTGCAGCTCTTCCTTAGAAACTGTCACTTTATTTTGTCTTAAACACTCAGGAATGTCCATACTGTGAACCTCACAGTGTTTTGTTTAGTACTACAACTTAATATTTTTTCCAAACCTTTAAACTAGAGTTACTGTACTGTAAAAGAGTAAATACTGACAGCTCTTCCATGTTGTAGAACACTGCTTTGATTCTGTTTTAAGCAGAAGATGTTTGGCTTTGAAAACAGTTGTACATTTAAGTAATTTATTACATTTTTTGGGGGCGGGTATTTATTTGAAATTTTATGGTTTTTATTAATCGTGCAACAGAAAAATAATCGTTAGAATAATCGTCTAATTATCCATTAGAATAGTCGACTATTCGATAAAATAATCGCCCGAATAATCGTTTTAAAAATAATCGGTTTTCCCCAGCCCTAGCAGGGCAACTAAACAATACAAAGGGGGCAGGACATGACAGTACCCCCTCCCCAAAGGCAGCTACCAGACGCCCCAGGAAAACACACCCAGAGTGTTTGGAGGGAGAACAAGGCATGAGGGCCAAAAACCCAAATCAAAAGTGTCCAAAAGAACACAAAGGCTGGTGCAAGAGCACCTGAAGAGGCTGAGTTCAGGGAAGCAGCCCGACGGTACAAAAATCAGGAGGTCTGCGGCAAAACCATCTGACAAGACTTAGACCCTGGAGGCCACCTGATGAAATGAGGAACAGGGATCTGGAGGCAAGGCCATCCAACAAGGCCAAAACCCTCCGGGAGGCGGCTAAACCGCTTAAAGAAGCAAGGGCCTTAAGAGGCAGCAACACTGCTTGAAAAGGCGAGGCACAGGAGGAGGTTGAGAGATGTTCGGCTGGACCCTCAGGAACTCAGGCTCAGGAGCAGATTGTAGGGCTTCTGGCTGGACCATCCAGGGGGGCCGCCAGGGATTTTGGGCCCCATGAAAAAATATCAAGTTGGGCCCGGTGGCAGCTCCATAGGGGGCGCTGGGGCTCCGCCCTCCCTGATGTGAAGGGAGAACATTTTTTAAAATATATATAATATATATGAGATATTAGCTGTTGTTCTCCATCATCGACACTAGGTTTGATCTTTTATTGTGTTCAAGGTTATCGTATCACGTTTGTTAATTAAAATGATCAGATTTTGTTTCATTTTCCTCTCTGGTGAATTCTTTGAAAATCACTGGGATTTTTGTTCTAAAAGCTACATAAACAAACAGACCCTTATGAGACATCCCATAATTCAGTCAGCATCAAAACATCTGATTTCAAGGTATTTAGTGGAAGGTTTTCTTTAGTTCCTTTAAAAAGGCTCTAATAGTAATCTCACAGTAATGTCTGTAACATTAACAGACTAAATAACATTTCAACCTGCCCAGCATCAACACAGACTTTAAGTTGTTACTGATTCATCTAATCATCACTGTGTGGAAAAATGTTTTTACCACAAAAATAACATTTTATATTTATTTGTAGTAGTTCTGTTTAATGTCATTATCCACTCACAGCATGCTGGCTTCTTTGCATCATGTTTAGGTGAAACTAGTATTTGGGGGTATGTGGAAAATGAAGTATTTTTAAGGTAAATTATGTAGAGAAAAATATATTAATGCTTTAATCTTGTCACCTGTAAAAAACAACAACAAATCCTTTATTGACAGTAACTTTGAGTCATGGAGGATTTGGATCAGTCAGCTGAACATATCAGCAGGTTTCAACCATAAAACTATTTACAACATGATGAGTCTCTGAAAACAGCTGTCAGGTTAAAGGACAGCAAAACTCTGCTGAAGTCCTGTCAGATAAATGTGGTTTTTAGTGTTTGATTGACCGAAATTGAAGCTGAAACCATTGAGTCGCGCTGAGAAACAGCTGAAGCTGCGCGCTCTAGGAGCTGCATGCGTGCGCTCCCGTGATGAACTTTCACTTTAAGACCAAACACCTCTAACTCTCTGATAATGGATACAAGTGTGTTAACGTTGTTAGCGAGGTCCTGGAGAGAAGTGACGCCGACGGTTATGCAGCTTCCCGGAGCTGACAGGAACAAACACGGAGGTTCTGACGGGAGGTCGGTCTGCTCCAGCTCCGTGTTTCCTTCAGCCGAAGAGACGTGACTCGGGCGGACTGTACCATTTCATGCCGATGTGAGGGGGGTTTCAAATAATTTTTTTAAATAAATAAAGTAGCGACCTCTGATAAACATTTTATGAAGACAAAAGGATTATTTGTTTAATGTCTTAATTTTAACAAAATACCGAGGAGTAAGGTACTTGTCATTTTAAAACTTAAAAAAAAAATTTTTTTAAGAGACTTTTTTGGGCCCCCTAAAAGTTGTGGGCCCTTAGAATCTTCCTAACCTTCCCCCCCGTTACGGCGCCCCTGGGACCATCTGGGACAGGGGCTCAGAAGATGGCGGCAACGTGCTGGAGACCTCAGGAACTGGAGCGGCACTGGAGAAACCGGAGTAGGGAGCAAGGAGTCTGGAAAACCCCTCTGGGACTTGGGAACTGAAGCAGGTGACAAGGCATGCAGTTGATCCCTCTAGGACTTGGGAGCTGGAGGAAGATGTGGAGCGTTCATCTGTACCCCCACGTAGACTTGCTCAGGAACTAGGTGTGAAGCATTCGTTCAGACCCCTATGGAGAGTGACTCAGGAACTGGGTGTGGAAAGTTTACCTGGACCCCCACAGAGACTGACTCAGGAACTAAGACCCCTCAGAGATTGGCTCTGGAACTGGATGTGGAGCGTCTACCTGGACCCCGAAGAACTTGACTGGGAGACTCGGGACCAGGAACTTGTCTAGGAGATATGGGACCAGTCTGGACCACTGCAGGAACTGGAAGTCGGGTGATTCTTTGGACCCCTGTTGGAACAGGATGCCTCAGGACCCCCATTATGACTGGGTGCAGAGTGTCAGCTGGGACCTCTGCTGGAACTGGATCTGGAAGAGGAGCAACCCTCTGTACCTCTGCTGGAAATGGATCAGAAGGAGGAGCGACTCTCTGGGCCTCTGCTGGAACTGGATGCCAAGTGACAGTCAGGACCTCCGTCCTTGCTGGGTGCAGTTTGTTGACCATCTGGCCCGCCTTCTCAATGCACTTCTCAGCTGGGTCTATGGTTGTCCATCACATAATTAAACACAAAAGCAATTCTAATAAGTTTTCTTTCTTCAAAGACAATGTTCTGTTGGAGAGACAAGAGGAGAGCCAGTCTGATGCAGAATTTGAGATTCCAGCCGTGTTCCACTGTTAAAAGCTAAACTGAGGTCAAGCAGGATCACGACAGAGCATTTTCCTGCATCAGCAGCCATAAAGAGGTCATTGTATAGCTTTATTAGAGCAGTCTCTGTCGAGTGTTGCTTCAGAAAGCCAGGTTGAAAGGGGTAGAAAATCTTTGACTTAATTGGAAATCCATGCTGAGCTGAGTTTTAACTCGAGGACTTTTACTGATAAAAGGTAGCTTGAAAATGGATCTAAAGTTTAGGAACCACCGCTTTAAATGCAGATGATCAACGAGTCAGGTAAAGACCTGGGGCCCCATGTATAAAACATGCTTATGTAAAAAACAGGTCTGAAAGTTGCGTAAGTCACTTTTCTCGCAAACTTTGGGATTTATTTTAAAAAACTTGACAAAAAAATTTGTGTAACTTACGCAAACTTTGAACCTTGCGCAAGCACATTTTGGAGACAGGAAACCTGGCATTGCAGCTGGTGAGATGGAAAAATGGTGAAATGAAGACACCTTTTCTGACTTGTAGACCCTCACAAACACACACACTAAACCAACAGTCACCTCCCATCCCTGTCTCTGAACAAAATCTGAACAAAAATATGTCACATTTAGGAATTATATCACAGTATGTTCATACAAATGTTTTTATATTATATAGCAACAACAGTTATTGGTGCATTAATTGTGATAAAGTGTGTATCAATTATTGTAATTACTGAGACATATGAATATTGCAGTGACACTCGTTCGTAATAAACATGCTGTGCTTCTTGAAGCTCACACCAGTATCTGGCAGAATCCGGAGACTTTTTAGAAATCATGTAGATGTCCATGATGACTGGCTGATCAGCTAATTAGATTCTCTAGATCGGACCTATGGATCAATGTGCTAAACTGGGCCCAGTGTTAGATCAACCAAACCATTGGAACAGCGCAATCCCAGTGTCACTGGTGCTCCTGCAGAAGCTTGGCTAGATTCCTGAAAAATAGCTAATTATTCTAAATCATAGGTGTTGCAGTCTGCTTTTAGGCCACACCACAGTACTGAGTCGGCTCTGATTCGTGTGCTCAATGATGTTCTGGTTGCATCTGATTCAGGGTCCCATGTACTGCTGCTGCTGTTAGATGTTTCAGCAGCCTTTGACACAGTTGACCACCAGATTTTGGTGGATCGCCTAGAGTCCTGGGTTGGTCTTTCAGGGACAGTGCTGGACTGGTTCCGTTCCTATCTGGCTAATAGATCCTTTTGCGTGCAGATTGGCGAGTACGCCTCCAGATGCCTTCCGCTGAATTGGGGGGTGCCACAGGGATCTGTCCTGGGGCCCCTCCTATTTTCCATCTATCTCCTTCCTTTGGGAAAGATTTTCGAGCGATTTGATATTGGCTATCACATCTACGCCGATGATTGTCAGATCTATCTGGAAATGAAGGGCCCAAACACTGAGTCGGTACTTGAGGAGTGTCTCACGGAAGTTAGGAGGTGGCTGGCTGCAAACTTCCTCAGGCTAAATGAATCAAAAATGAATCGATTCTTTTTGCCCCGAGAAACCTCTCTCGCTCATCGTTCGTCCCAATCTTCTGAGTTTTGGCAGTAAACAGTGTGTCACTAGCCTTGGGGTCAAACTGGATGCTGGATTTACAATGGTTCCCCAGATAAACGCGGTTGTGAAATCATGCTTTTTTCAACTGCGCCTCTTAGTCTGTTTAAAACTGGTTCTTAAGCGGGTGCATCTGGAATCTGTGATTCACGCCTTTATCACATTCCGCCTGGATTACGCTAATTCACTCCTTATCGTTTCCATTTCAGCTTTAAAACGGCTACAGATGGTGCAAAACGCTGCTGCGAGGTTTTTAACAAACACAAACAGATGTACCCATATCACCCCCGTGCTGGCCCGGCTCCACTGGCTACCGGTGCTTTTTGAGATCCTTCTTTTTGTTTTTAAAGCCTTGCCTCGCCTTCTTCCGCTTATCCGGGTCCGGGTCGCGGGGGCAGCATTCCAAGTCGGGCAGCCCAGGCCACCTTCTCCCCGGCCAAGTCCACCAGTTCCTCAGCTGGGACGCCCAGGCGTTCCCAGGCCAAACTGAAGATGTATTTCCTCCAGCTTGTCCTGGGTCGACCCGGGGGCCTCCTGCCGACAGGACATGCCCAGAACACCTCCCGAGGGAGGCGTCCAGGAGGCATCCTTACCAGATGCCCGAACCACCTCAACTGGCTCCTTTCGATATGGAGGAGCAGCGACTCTACTCCGAGTCTCTCCCGGATGTCCGAGCTTCTTACCCTATCCCTAAGGCTGAGCCCGGCCACCCTGCGGAGGAAACTCATTTCAGCCGCTTGTATCCGCGATCTCTTTCTTTCGGTCATTACCCAAAGCTCATGACCATAGGTGAGGATTGGGACGTAGACCGACCGGTAAATCGAGAGCCTTGCTTTCTGGCTCAGCTCCTTCTTCACCGCAACAGACCGGTTCAGCGTTCGCATCACTGCAGATGCTGCCCCAATCTGCCTGTTGATCTCCCGTTCCCTCCTTCCCTCACTCGTGAACAAGACCCCGAGATACTTGAACTCCTCCACTTGAGGCAGGACCTCTCTCCCGACCCGGAGTTGGCAAGCCACCTTTTCCGACCGAGAACCATGGCCTCAGATTTGGAGGTGCTGATCCTCATCCCAGCCGCTTCACACTCGGCTGCGAACCTCCCCAGCAAGAGCTGAAGGTCAGAGCCTGATGAAGCTAGGAGGACCACATCATCCGCAAAAAGCAGAGACGCGATTCTCCTGTCACCAAACTCAACACCCTCAACACCACGGCTGCGCCTAGAAATCCTGTCCATAAAGGTTATGAACAGGACCGGTGACAAAGGGCAGCCCTGGCAGAGTCCAACCCTCACTGGGAACAGGTCTGACTTACTGCCGGCTATGCGGACCAGACTCACACTCCTCTGGTACAGGGACTGAATGGCCCTTAACAAAAGACCATCCACCCCATACTCCTGGAGCGCCCCCCACAGGGTGTCCCTGGGGACACGGTCATAAGCCTTCTCCAAATCCACAAAACACATGTGGATTGGTTGAGCAAACTCCCATGACCCCTCCATCAC
Source organism: Callopanchax toddi (assembly GCA_006937965.1). Classification (NCBI taxonomy): domain Eukaryota; kingdom Metazoa; phylum Chordata; class Actinopteri; order Cyprinodontiformes; family Nothobranchiidae; genus Callopanchax; species Callopanchax toddi. The sequence continues at coordinate 421,012 of SSNR01000279.1, forward strand.
CCTAGCGAGGGTAAAGAGCTGGTCCACAGTTCCACGACCAGGACGAAAACCACATTGCTCCTCTTCAATCCGAGATTCAACTATTGACCGGACCTTCCTCTCCAGTACCCTGGAGTAGACCTTTCCAGGGAGGCTGAGGAGTGTGATCCCCCTATAGTTGGAACACACCCTCTGGTCCCCCTTCTTAAAAATGGGAACCACCACCCCGGTCTGCCACTCAACAGGAACTGCCCCCGATGACCACGCAATGTTGCAGAGACGTGTCAACCACGACAGTCCTACAACATCCATAGCTTTCAGATACCCAGGTCGGATCTCATCCACCCCTGGGGCTCCGCCACTGCGTAGTTTTTTGACTACCTCAGCGACTTCTGCCCCAGAGATTGGACAGTCCGTCCCCAGGTCTCCCAGCTCTGGTTCCTCATAGGAATGTGTGTCGGTGGGATTGAGGAGCTCCTCAAAGTATTCCTTCCACCGTCCGACTATAGCCCCAGTTGATGTCAGCAGCTCCCCGTCCCCACTGTAAACAGTGTGAGCGAGTTGCCGCCTTCCTCCCCTGAGGCGTCGGATGGTTTGCCAGAACCTTTTTGGAGCCGACCGATAGTCTTTCTCCATGGTCTCGCCGAACTCTTCCCACGCTCGAGATTTTGCCTCGGAGACTGCCACTGCTGCACCCCGCTTGGCCCTCCGATACCTATCTGCTGCCTCTGGAGACCCACAGACTAGCCATGCCTTGTAGGCCTCCTTCTTCAGCCTGACGGCTCCCCTAACCTCTGGTGTCCACCAGCGGGTACGGGGGTTACCGCCACGATTGGCACCGGCTACCTTGCGACCACAGCTAGCAACAGCCGCCTCAACAATCACAGAGCGGAACAAGGCCCATTCGGACTCAATGTCCCCCACTGCTCTCGGGACATGGTCGAAGCTCTGCCGGAGGTGGGAGTTGAAGACCATCTTGACAGGCTCTTCTGCCAGGCGTTCCCAGCAGACCCTCACTATACGTTTGGGTCTACCAGGCCTGCGTAGCATCTTCCCCTGCCATCTGATCCAACTCACCACCAGGTGGTGATCAGTTGACAGCTCCGCTCCTCTCTTTACCCGAGTGTCCAAAACATACGGTCTCAGGTCAGATGATACAACTATAAAGTCAATCATCGACCTGTAACCTAGGCTGCCCTGGTACCAGGTGTACCAGTGGGCATCCTTATGTTCGAACATGGTGTTCGTTATGGCCAAACTGCGACTTGCACAGAAGTCCAAAAACAGAACACCACTCGAGTTCAGATTGGGCGGGCCGTTCCTCCCAATCATGCCCCTCCAGGTCACGCTGTCATTGCCCACGTGAGCACTGAAGTCCCCCAGCAGGACTATGGAGTCCCCAGTAGGAGCGCTATCCAGCACTCGTCCCAGGGACTCCAAAAAGGGTGGGTACTCTAAGCTGCTATTTGGAGCATAAGCACAAACAACAGTCAGGACCCGTTCCCCAACCCGAAGGCGCAGGGAAGCTGCTCTTTCGTCCCCCGGAGAAAATCCCAACATACAGGCAGAGAGTCTTGGGGCTAACAGAAAGCCCACCCCAGCCCTCCGCCTCTCACCCGGAGCAACTCCAGCAAAGAAAAGTGTCCAACCCCTCTCCAGGACTCGGGTTCCAGAGCCAACGCTATGTGTCGAGGTGAGCCCGACTATATCTAGCCGGTATCGCTCAGCCTCTTCCACAAGCTCCAGCTCCTTCCCCGCCAGAGAGGTGACGTTCCATGTCCCAATAGCCAGAATAAGTAAATATGAAATAATATTGATTTTTAACCTTAGCAAGGTAGAAATGTAGAAAACCAGATGATTTAAAGTTGATATAAAATAATCCCGAAACAGGGGAAACACATATTATAACACTTTGAGAGAATGTGTGGATGACCCTGAAGATAGGACACAGTGTAGAGACTGTTCTGTAAACAAGAGATTACAGTTTGAAACCAGTCATTTGGGTTTAAAGAAGAGACATCTTTAAAGAGTATTTTATCAACAGCTAGTGTCCAGTTGGGGTCATCTGGGAAGTGGACACCTGAAAGTGGACAGTAGGACACCTGTAGGGATCTTGATTCAGGTTAAAACATAATCCAAGAGTCATTGTATTCCAAGTTATTGGGAAAGAAATGGATTATTGTTGTGATGTTCAACAGGGGTCAAAGGTCAGAGGTTATAGCGTATTTGGTAACGCTACAGAGCAGATGTTGAATAGGCAGAGGTTGATGGTGGAATTATCCAGTCTGACTGCAGCGCTGGCCAACCCAGCTGGGCATGCTAACACACGATGATCTGCAGTCTGGCAAAGGTTTTGGGAGTTGTTGCAGGAGGTGGACCAGAAGGATTTCATGGCTTCCATCAAAATGACAGATGGCCTTCAGATTTTTCCATCATCATTTTAAAAATGGACAATGAAAGAAAATATTCCATTAATGCAGTGGTTCCCAATTATTTCCTGTCGTGCCCCCCTTTGGGGTAAGAAAAAAATCTGCGCCCCCCCCCCCCCGAATTGAAATCTGATCTAGAACCAGAGAACATTTAATTATTTATCTGTAAAAACCACTGGATGGTTTCTGGCATCACAAATATGATTATCAAATTAAGAAATGAGCTTCAACACTTTAAAACTATTTCAAAGTTTAGTTTATTAACTTTTTCAAAGCTTTTTTATTAATTGTAAACGTTAGCTGGCCACTACTTCAACATCGAATTCTTTCTCAAAACCTCAAATAATTTTTAACATTTTAAACAAATTTTTAACCAGACTAGCGATATATTCAACTTTTCTTTAAAAAAAGTCCAGGGGCGTGTTAATATAACCGGGCTGTGAGGTCTCCAGGTGCTGCTTTGGTTTCATTCTGTCAGCTGCCGAGGTTTTTAGGCAGAAAACACAAACGGCTCTGTCTTTTTCCTTTGCAGGCTACCATCACTACTGGCCTCTTGTGTAGGAGTGGGAATTGATAGGTTTTTATCAATATCAATGCTATTGTTGATTCTGCTTATTGATCAGATTCCTTATCAATTCTTCAGTAGTTGTTAAACGGCAAAAAAAAGTTCTACTGAGTCTTCTGCACCACAAGCAACCATGGTGTGATTTGTGTGTGTTTTAATTTTTTTTCCAAGTTACTAGGATAAATTAAGTTATTGCTGAATAAAACAAGAACTACAGAGATTGTTGGTTAAATGTTAAAAGGGCTTGCCACAGCAGCGACAGTATCAGAGTGACGAGGGGAGATCCAGGACCAACCCGGGTCACCCGGTCCTGCTTCTGGACTCAAACCTCTGCAGAGCCTTCAGCCTCCTGAGTCTCTCAGAGACTGCAGAGTGTGACTTGTGTAAATCAGAGTGGGGGACTCGGTGTTTGTTGTGACTTCATCTGTAAACGTTGCAGCGGTTCGGGTGCGGTCATCAGGACCTCAACTCTTTAAGCTCCTCACGCTGCGCTGGTCCGATAAAAACCGGGTTATTGTTCTGTCGGACCAGAGAGAGGTGTATAAAATCTGATTTCTCTGTGGGAAAGATTACTGACCAGCAAATTTGGGGAAAACGGAAACAAGAGAATCGTTAAGAAGAAATGTTAAAGTTGGAGGTGAACAATTCTGATGGAATTGGTTGGTTGGAACCGGTTCTACCGGTTCTCGATTCCCACCCCCTACATGTATCTCCACTGTTTTTCTTTTCACCGTCATAAACGTCTCCATCTCTACTCCTCCATCAGCACGCCGCTCTCACTCTGTACACCGGGGCGCTGTGTTTGTCTACTTCTGCTGGGTTAAAAGGGAAGCCTATTGATTAGATTGAACGCTGCTGCCACTTAGCGACTGGGGGTGGTTTAGCATTCCATTATGAAGAAAATGTGCTAAAAAATAATGAATTCACGCTTCATCCCGCGCCCCCCCTGTAAATCCCCCGCGCCCCTCCAGGGGGGCCGCCTCACTAATTGGGAACCACTGCATTAATGCAACCCCTGATATGTGGATTGGATGAGTTGTTACTGACATTTTATGAGAATGTCCTATATAATAGAATATATTCATAGAACTTACTTAGAATGACAGGTGCTAATTATACCTGCTGTATTTGGTTTTGTTTTAAGTACTGTAGTAATAATGTATTTATCTTTGTTTTCTAAATGTTTATAGTGGAAAGAAGATCCATGGGCCTCTGGACCATTCTGACCAACCAGATATTGATACCATCAAGATGTTTGTTGGTCAGATTCCCCGATCTTGGACTGAAGATCAGCTTCGAGAGCTATTTAACCCTTATGGAGCCATCTATGAGATTAATATCCTACGAGACCGAAGTCAAAATCCACCACAGAGCAAAGGTTAGCATCGAGGAACACACACGAACACACATCCACACACACACACACACATACACACATGCACGTGCACACACACACGCACACGCACGCACACACATGTGCACGCGCACCACACACACACACACACACACACACACACACACACACACACACACACACACACACACACACACACACACACACACACACACACACAGGCTGAGGCATTACCTGAGTTTCATGACATAATGACAGTAAGCACATCAGAACCATGAAATGAGCTTCCAGGTAGTTTGTTCCCAGTTGATGCTCATTGAACCAGGATGAACCTCAGTGCTGATCTGTGGGGGTCAAAGGTCATCGACTACATGTCCTTGACCGGATTGAGGACAAAAAGCATCAGCCCTGCAACAAATCATTTTAAGAATTTGATCCTTTAAATTTCAGTTTTTCCAGTTCGACAGGCTGGAATGTTCTGCAGTGGTTATCATCATATTTACCTGAACAATCAGCCTTCTTAACTTTATCTACATACAGCTCTCATACCTGTCCTGTCCAGTTTGGTATTCCTCAGGGTTCTGTTCTTGGGCCATTGTTGTTTTTAATCTATCTGCTCGCTCTTGGTCCCATGATATCTCCAATCAGTGCTATGCTGATGATACTCAGTTGTATACAGCATCTCTTTTCCTCCAAATTATGTAATAAATTTGTTATCTTCTGAAAATCTGGATTCAACTGGGTGAACAGTTTTCAATCAATCAATCAAATTTGATTGATAAAGCACTCTTCATGCTATTGGCAGCTCAAAGTGCTATACAGATTTAAAATAAAAATAAAATAATAATTCCACAAACAATAAAAAACAGTAACC
>SSNR01000279.1:428129-442941 GCA_006937965.1 Callopanchax toddi
CCCCCCCCCCCCCCCCCCCCCACACACACACACACACACAATAGTAAAAGTGACTAAATAACACTGGAACCTGGACTGAGCTCAGAAGAACCAGGTCAGGAGATGAGACTAAAAGATGTGGTCTTGAGCTGTTCTTAAAAACATCAACACTCTCTGCGGCCCTCAGGTGCTCTGGACGGGGGCCACAGTACTGAAAAGATGCTGCTCCATAGGTCTGTGTTCGGACTCTGGGGACTGTTAACAGACCGGTGCCGGAGGACCTGAGGGTCCACGAAGGTTCATAAGTTAAAAGCAGTTCTTTAAGATAAGAAGGCCCAAGACCATTAAGACACTTAAAAACCAGTAAAAGAATCTTAAAATCTATCCTAAAACACACTGGGAGCCAATGCAATGATTTTAAAACAGGGGTAATATGCTCCTGCTTCCTGGTCTTGGTCAGCACACGGGCAGCAGAGTTCTGTAGCAGCTGAAGGCTGGACAGAGACCAGACAGCAGGGCACTGCAATAGTCTAAACGACCAGAAATAAAAGCATGCATTAAAATCTCAGTGTTGTCTCGAGAGAGAAGAGGGCGGACTCTGGCTATGTTCTTTAAATGATAAAATCTAGTGCTGTCAAATTTAACGCGTTAACTGTGATGATTAATTTGGAAGACATAACGTGTTAAAAAAAATAACGCATTTAACGCAACTTGTGTTTGAAGCGAGGCGGAGCGCTTGTCAACATCAGATTTCCTCCAGCTCCTTGATGCAGCCCGTGTCCTCCCTCCAGCCCGATCCACCCGCTCCTCGGATCTCATCAGGTCACTCTCTTCACCTGTCTCTCCCCGGTAGCGGAACTCAACTCTCCGCTCCTTCCACCGTGAAAACCGAAAGTAATCAGCGGTGAAACTGGACGGTGTCTAGCCTTTAAGGTTTATTCCTGCTCCTTTCTCGCCGTCCGGTTCGGTTCAGTTCAGCAGGGAGCGGGTGTTACGGGTCCAGTCTGACACCAAGGTCCGAGCGGACGGAGGTGTCAGTTCGGCTCGGTACGAACCCAGACCCTACCCCCAAAGCCGTATAAAGAGAAAGTTACGACACGCTTTGATCTCGCCGACAGGCGGTCACGTGGTTCATGTCGCCTCCAATAGTTCCAACAGCTCGGCGCTGTCAGTCAGTCAGAGCGGTTTCTGGCAGGATACACTGCTGCAACCATTATTTTCTCATCTCCCGAGCTATTTTTGGTAATTATTGACCAACAATGTACGTCAGTTACCCCCAGTTATGTATTTTATCAAAGGATTTTTTTTAAGGAGCGGCAGGAACAACATTTATCGTAGAAAATTTAGGCTACAGATTATATTTAAAAATTAAAATGTTTCTGCAATATACTGATCTATACCAGCAGGTTTAGAGTGGTTTATTATTATGCTAACCAAGAAAACCAGAGTATAAGGCCTATTAAGAGCTCTTTCTGTCGTTCTGCATGCTAGCATGAAGATGCTACTGTTTATCTTAACCTATAGATGTGCTCGTGTTAAAGAGCTCTGATGTTAAAGTTTTAAAGGACTTGGAGAAAACCTATGTCAGTGGATGTTTTAACTGACAACCCAGATTATTATCTTCTGTAGAAGACATCATTATTCCATATTTTATGTTTATTTTTCATGTGAAGTGACTCCATGCATCTATAACCCTGTTCATTGAGCTTCTAATCTAGCGTAACAATTTTTGTAAAGTAATAACTGAGTATAATGTTAATAAAATAAAACTGTTTCTAGATAAAACCTTATTGGATGAGAGAATAAATGTGGAATGATTTGTGCAAAGAAACAAACATTTTATTATACAGCATCATATAAAACAAGCTTTAAGAAAGAAATACTTTTACTACTATTTACACTGCTTAGTCATTACTTCTGCACCAAGGCATTTTATTTCATACAATGTTAAAACATGTTTGAGTTCTAGAGAGGGTTCATCACTGACAGCAGCTCCTTCGATGTGGACCTTCACACCTGCTGACCTCCTGACAGAGAAAAGTTTCAGAGAACTCAGAAAACAATCATCATCACAGAAGCACATTCCCACTGCTTTGAAGGAAAACTAAATATTACTAATTAAGATGCTGAGGCTTGAACAACAGAAACATTTACTGTGTAATTGTAGATATCACTATACTTTTATACCTAATTTTATAAATACAAACATGTGTATTTTAACACTTCTTAGTGTTGATTGCCTTACCATGGTTGGCTGAGCTGCATTTGGATGGAACTCATGTTCAGCCCATCTGAAAACATGAAAATGGACATGAATGTAATTGCAGCAGCAGTGTTACCTGTAACTCTTCAATAATATATTTTAATTACTGTTCTGTTGTTCCAATGCTGCTGACATATTAATAGTTACTTTGTTGTTCAGTTCTTAAATAGTCTAATCCCAATTGCATGGCAAAAATGCTAATTTAATTATAAAACAAATGAAAATTATTAGTCCTGCAGTAAATATCAACTTTGTAAATGTTCACTGGTGTTCAGACGTCCTGATGTAGCTCTGATTCTTCAGGAGGAAGAGGAGGACAGAACAGGAGGACACAGATTTATTTGTGAAAATTACACGAGTTGATCCTGAGTGTGTAGCACGGTTCAGCAGGTCATGAAGTCAGCCTCGTGTGGTTTTACTGAAAAACAATCCATAATTAACTCATGTTCAAAATCACATTTTTCTTCACTGATAATATCACCATTATGCAGACATTTATGTCTGTAAAGGATCAAGAGGTCAAAGTAACAATTAAACTGGACATGAACCAGTCAACCACTAACCCATTAAATGCTAAATGCTTTTTATGTAGTTGAGATAATTTAATAACGATTTTAAAAGAGGTAAAGACCTGACAGCAACAAGTTAAAAACTTTCCTTTGAGTTGGAGCCTAAAGTTTACACGTACATGTTTGTGTCTGATTAGAACTTATTTAAATCCAGAAAATCACCAAACAATTTATCAAACTCTAAAGATAAATATTTCAAAAAGTTCTGGATATTTACAAAGCTGAATTAGACAGAAAGGGACCAGTATAACACACAGACCTGATGCTAACAACAAGCTAGCTTCAGCTAAACATAGTACTAGCCGGTTGACACGATTAATTTACTAAAACTGGCTACAAGAAAAATCACTACTGACTTATTTTGGTACAGAGTAGTCAGCTAACGCTTCACAGTGTCAAAAATGTTGTAATTTCATCAACTTACATTAGAAAATAGCTCCGAAACAGCGATAATGAACAGCGCTCTGTGGTGGAACTATTGGCGTCTGGGCTTTGTTTGGAACTATTGAGAGCTCCATGACCGACGTTACTTCCGCATTCCATTCTTTCTATTGGAGCCAATGGAAGTGTCCGAACTCTGTTTCTCTATGGCGCTGCCTACCCCTATCTGAAAAGTAAAACCAGTACCGGACCGAGGCGATCCCATTCCCACACTATTCTTTAAACAATAGAGACCTGAGTGACTGGGACCCCTCATTGAAAACGAGGCAGACCGTGGGTCAGTTTGAACACTGCAAAAAATGATTCTCTCATAGTGTTTCCACATGTTGGAAATCTTTTATTATTATTTTAAAGGTCCCATGTCATGGTTTTCCGTGATTTCTGACTTATCTATCATGTTGCAGCGTTGAGTTCTCACCTTAAACCTGCCAGAAAGAGCAAAAAACCGCGTCCATCTGTCTCCTAGTCCAGCCAGTGAGAAGCTCTTCCAGATTTCAGACCCAGGTTTCAAACAGTTTTTTTCACTCCAGCCCGCTATGAGGTCATAGTGATCCGGACTTGCTTATATGGTAAATTCTCCGCCCACATGCACGTTCACGACAGCTGGAGCGAAGCAGTGCCCATAGACCGTGTAGTGTTTAGTTTCAGTTTCGTTTCTCTTTCACGCGACGGCACTGCCCCCTGCTGCAGCAGAAGTGTCAGGCTGCCAAATAAGGAGAAACCCAGCAGAACCGGAAGGCGGCGCTTTCTTCTGATCTCTGAGTTGCTCGTTAGGAAATAATTACAGCGTATTTTGAGTTATAATGGTGCAACGCTGATCTAGAGGCATCAAAGATTAAATCTGTTTAATATAAAGTGATTTAAATATGGAGTCATGGGCACTTTAAAACAATACCCTTCTGAAACTGTACATAAAATAAACAAATAGATCTATAAAGTACTGTATTTAGGGTCTGTCCAGTTTTAGTCAGGAATTTTTGTTTTTCAACTGTTTTGAACTGAAATGCAATTTAAATGCAATTTTTCATCAATTATAAAAGCTTTAAAAATGATTTTTAAAAACGTTTTGGCAAATTTCTTGGATGGACATTGTAAACTGCATGTAATTTATTTTTTCTGAAAAGAAGCAATTAAATGCGATTAATCGCGATTAATTTTGTTCAGATTTGCGATTAATTAGTTAATTTATTTTAATCGACTGACAGCACTAATAAAATCCTGTTTCTACTGTATATTTAATGTGTGGAATAAAAGATAGCTCAGAATCAAAGAGAACGCCCAGGTTCCTGATTTGTACTGAAGGATTAAAAGACAAAGACTGTAGTTTCTGAAGGGACTTTTCTCTCTGAGCCTCAGGACCAATGATTAAAACTTCAGATTTTTCCTGGTTGAGCTGGAGGAAGTTCTCTGTCATCAGGCCTTTATATCTAAAATACAGTTAAAAAGTGCATCAATGGGCCGGGGTCATCAGGAGACACAGAGATGTAGAGCTGTGTGTCGTCAGCATAACAGTGGAAGTTTATCCCGTGTCTCCTGATGACTCCACCAAGTGGCAGCATATACAAGTTAACAAGTACAGGACCTAAAATTGAGCCTTGAGGGACACCACATTTAGCCTTATGGATCTGTGAGGAGCATGTATCCATGGTTACCATAAAAAAGTTTTCTTCAACTGGAGTCAGTAACATTCAGCCATTATAAACGGGTACACACAATTTTTCTATTGAGGTACTCAGCTGGTTTATGGAATGCGCCACATCTCAGGGGGGAAGGGGTCTAAGCTGCTGCCGGTGTGTGTCCCCTGCGCTGAGCATGTGTGTGCTGCGCGCCTGTGTCAGACGTGCTGCAATTATGCATGTCACTGGTGCTGCATGCGTGTGTTGCAGGTGCTGCAAGTGTGTTGCTGCTCGCGTGTTGGAGGAGTGATCTTCTCCAGCCGTACACCCCCAGCAGGTCCCTGAGGTCTGGCGAACAGAGCCTCTTGGTTGTGAAACGCACCAGGCTGAAAACCAAAAGTTACAGAGCATTTGCTGCTGTGGCCTCCAGACTCTGGAGCTCTCTCCCCCTGAGCCTGAGATCAGTGACTCCTCTCTTAAAGAACAGCTAAAAGTCTACCTGTTCAAACTAGCTTTTTATGTTGTTTATGTCTATTTTAGTGGTGGGCATAGATTAATTTTTTAAAATCTAGCTTAATCTCACCCTAATCTTGAAATTAATCTAGATTAAAATGGCTAATTTGAATTCTGCCAAAGGGTTCATAATGCCAGTGTGAATGAGCATGAGGCTGAAGAATGGTGATACTTCAAGTCTAGAGTTTAAGGTTAGTAACAGCTGATCCACCGTTTGGATCAGCTGTTACTAACCTAACAAGAAATACTAAACCTGTCAGAATTTCTCCTATTCTGCTCTCAATGAATCATGGGATAGCCTGGGCCCTTAAGGATATATCAGACACATCCTTCAAATTTGGGTGGAATCAAGAGGATGGAGGATGAATTTGTGGGCTGCATGTGGAGGAGTCTTCAAATCTGGACGGCCGTCGTGTCGCCGTTACGTCATCAGCATTCAAATGCAGCCCCTGAATTCAGACTCACTTATTGCAGTTTGCCGAGTTGGTCTGGTGGTTTCTGGAGGGATGGTTTCTCATCCGATGATCTGTGCACCTCACGATAAATGGAGAGAAGTTCAGTCCCACTGTACCAGTAACTGTTTTGATGTGCCTGCACTGGGTCTGAGCAAAAAGACACACAAAATAGCTTGAAACCAAACAATCAGAGGAGCTCCAAGCCGCTGCGTGTTCATCAAAGTGCATGTAGGTCAAAACATGGCCAAACCTTTCAGGGCCAGCCATCCAGACAGCAGACATAAAATAGACAATATCCTTGTTCTCAATAGATGCTGCAACTTGAACCAAATGTAACTGTCCACAACATCAATTAAAGATCAGAACTTTATTCTGGAACAGAAGAATGGCATCTTACATGTCCTTCAGCATTTATATCTTATTCTCCAGCCACTAACATTATTAATTGTAAGTAATTAACTCAGTAATATAACCTAGTTACTTTTAAAATGAAGTCATCAGTAAAGTAACAGTTACTTTTTAAAATAGTAATCAGTTATTTGTAATTGGATTACTTTTTAAAGGTACAAAACTACTTTTGAAGAGGACGATCAAGGATGTTCTCAATTTTCTGAAGAATCCTCATTTGTCTAATCAGCTCTAGAAGCAGTCAATAGGACAGAGCTAGCCTTCATTATCAGCTGATCAACAATTTATTAATCAAGATCTCTGGTGCTGCAGGACTGGTCTTAAGTTGATAATGTGTGTCTGTTGACCCTCTCCACCCCTCCGGGAGCCTGCAGACTGGAGGCCATCCCTTGGACTCAGGGCTGTGTTTAGATGTAGGTGAGACTTTACTGTGCTTGGTTCAGTCACATGGAAAGAGGTCTAGGTGTTGATGCTTTATTTCATTCTCTGGCAGGCTGCTGTTTTATAACATTCTACACTCGCAAATCAGCCCTGGAAGCTCAGAACGCCCTGCACAACATGAAGATCCTGCCTGGGGTACGTGAGTAGATCCTGTGCATTAGAATGCATTTTTACCTGTCTGCTTCAACTGGAAGCCTTAAAGGAACTTTATTTATGATAGGAGACTCTAATGGCCTCCACCTCACACAGCTAACAGTTTCTACCTACACCTTACTTTGTTGTTGTTTTTTGTTTAGATGGCCCATCAGGTCTTTTTCTATATTTTAATACAGATTTAAGCCATTTTGCTTGAGTAACAATTGTTTGTTTATTTTAATGCCATGATGTTTTTCAGAATTCTGTTGTCAGTATTCATGATTTATCACTTTGTTCAGATGCACCACCCAGTCCAGATGAAACCAGCTGACAGTGAGAAAAACAACGGTAAACATTTTCTGAACATTTTAATAATAAATGATTGATTTTTGATGAACTGCTGGTTGTATTTTTGTTGTTTTTGAGATTCAGATGTGCAGCAGGAAAAATAAGTATTGAGTAGGGATGTACCGATACCACTTTTTTCAAAACCGATCCGATACCGATACTTAAATCTGAGTACTCGCCGATACCGAGTACCGATACTTCTACCACACAAAAAAATGCAACAAATTGGAATACAGGTTTTATTTTTTCTTCTCTGCTTTTTACAACAAATAACTGAGTTAGATAAAAAATTAAATATATTAAAAAATGATCACAAAACTAAAATATAAGGTGAAAAATAAAAATTTTCTGTGATTTCACAGTGAAATTATTGCAGTTTTCCACATTTTAACCAAATAAAATGAACTATTTGGCACCATCTCCAGCTCTCAACCCACACTGTTCCTCTTTAGCTCAATAGCTCCCCCTAGTGTTCAATATAGGAAACTACAACAGAAATCACAAGTCACAGACAGTGAAGCCACTGGTATCGGTTCCTGGTATCGGGTAACTTTAACCGATACCGATACCAGTATCTGTATCGGTGCATCCCTAGTATTGAGCATTCAACAGTTTTCTAAGTAAATTTGTTTCTAAAGGTTCTAATAATACAAATTTCTCACCAGATGTCAAAAACACACCATCCAATACATAGAAGATGCAAATAAATCAAACCATTAATGTCCATGTGTTAAGTTATGTGGAATAAAGACTCTTAGTGAAACTCTTAGTGAAATGTGTTTGATTCTTGGTCCAAAAGCCTTTGTTGGTGCTTACAGCTTCAAGACGTCTTAATAGGGTTTATGCACGGTCACTTCCTGTTGCGATAGACTCTGCCCCTCCCTTCCGGTTCAACGCTGTTCCCACACAAACTGGACAAAATGGATTTTTTTGCCCGTTTTCTTCAAGACCTGCCGCGCATCACGGTAAACGATGTCCACCGAATTTTTGAAAAACACACAGAGACGTCTGTGAGCAAGCGGGTGAAGGACTTTAAGCTGTATATAACCAGCTTTATTCATGAAATTGAAGGTAAGCTAACAGCGTTAGCTCGTAGCTTCCATCATCAAAAAACAGTGAGACAAATCTATATAGCCGTGATCGTGGGCTCCAACTGCTTCCCAACTTTCAACTTTCTCTGGTCTAGCTGTACGTTATCAAACACCAAGTCTTCATTCACCAAAAGAATAGTTGTTCCAGTGAAATAACACACGAACGGCGCCGCGCCTCCTCCTTTAGCCTCCTCCACTCGGCTCTTTGACTACTGTGCTGCAAAGTGTCGACTGCAGACACGGTGTGGTTAGAAATGATCACGTTTTCTCTTCTTAAGTTCACAATCCTTCCTTTTAGTAGTTATTTATTCAGTGGAAATGTGTGGAAACGGACTGATGAATTCTATTCAGCTGATGCGGTACACAACGGAACACAGCAGTGTTCAGCTGTCGAGGCTTCCCGTCCGCTGATACTTATATGATGGCTTCATTTCTTAGTGCTATAATATATATATCATACTGTACTATACTATACTATTACTCGTTTTGATTATAAACAATATCTTTAGCTGGAAATGCACTCTAACTCTGGAAATCTTCACGTTTCAAATGGAACCGGAAATGGTCCCGTGAGTTAATTTTAAACCGGAAGTTCTACTAAGTACTCTGTGCATAAAGCCTATTAGGAGGAACTAGTCTGAGCATTGCTCAGATGTGATTTTGGCCCATTCTTCCACACAAAGTGCCTTCAGATCCTGAAGGTTCACAAGGATTGACCACAATTTACTCTGGTACATCTCAGTTCATGACAGGTAACCTTGGTTCACCACAGTTCACCATGTTTCACCATGATTCTCCACAGATCAGCACAGTTCACCTGGATACACCTCAGTTCACTTGAGTTCAACAGGAAACACCTTGGTTGACCACAAATTACCATGGTTCACTTTGGTTCACCACAAGTCAACACAGTTCACAATTTACCTACACCAAAGTTCAGCTAATTTCACCACAGGTCACCGATGCTAATCAGTCTACCACAGTTGATGTTGGTTCACCACAGCTCCCCCTGGTTCACCACAGCTCCCCCTGGTTCACTGCAGCTCCCCCTGGTTCACCGCAGCTCACCCTGGTTCACCACAGCCCCCCCTGGTTCACCACAGCCCCCCCAGTTCACCACAGCTCACCCTGGTTCACCACAGCCCCCCCCCCAGTTCACCACAGCCCCCCCTGGTTCACCACAGCTCACCCTGGTTCACCACAGCTCACCCTGGTTCACCGCAGCTCCCCCTGGTTCACCACAGGCCCCCCCCAGTTCACCACAGCTCACCCTGGTTCACCCCCCCCCCCCCCCCCAGTTCACCACAGCTTCCCCTGGTTCACCAGAGCTCCCCCTGGTTCACCAAAGTTATTCATAGTTTACCTTGATTCAACAAAGTTCATCGAAGTTTACCTCAGGTCACAACGGTTCATCTTGGATCACCACAGTTCACCATAGATCACATTACTTTACTACAATTTGTCAAAGTAAACTAAAGTATACAACAGTTTACCACAATTCACCAAAGCTCAACACAGTACTTCTATGGTAGGTTCACCACAGTTTATGCCAGTTTACTCCAGGCGAAACTGAAAGAGATTAAAATAAAACACAATTTCAACATAAAGTTGTGTTCATGTATGAAGTCAGGGTTAAATATGAGACAATTTATATATACTTTAAGTTAATAATGATATATAAAAACAAGTGTTTTGTGTAATTAATTACAGGCTTTGTAATTATTCTCAGTTAATTGCATTTTAAACTAACAAGAAAATTTGCCCCAAAAACAATAACTAACTGACTAAAACTAGACAGACCTAAAAGTACAGAACTTTATTATTTTATTTATTCATTTTAGGTATATTTTCAGAAGGGTATTGTTTTTAAAAATTTAAGATGAGAAGGTTTCTACAGTAAAAACTATTAAAACAAGGTGAGCCTTTGAAAACAGCTGTAAAGTTAAAGGAGACAAACAGTGGCGGACTGGTAATCAGGAGCTCTCCCGCTGGCCTGCCTGTTAATCTGGCCCGCTCAGTTATTGCCGACATTCAGGACGTGCTTGATGAAATAAATAAACAATCCGTCACGCGGCTCATCAACGCATCTGCCCTCCTGACACAGAAATGCAGCAACTCTGGACCACAAAGACCCCTCCTCCTCTCTTTGTCTGTCATTTCTGTCTAAGCGCTGCAGACACCCGCCCCCGGCGAGCGTGCGTTCGTCACTTCACTCCTTCAGAGACACGCTGGATGCTGTGATCACAATTTGTCTTTTAAAAAACCAAACTGTTAAAGGGACAAGAGGGAATATTTTAAATAAAAATCATGCATGCTCAGTTTTAAGTGATGAAGCATTTTAAATCAAAAAGAATGAGGCCACCCATGTATCATTCCATAATCTTGAACAGGCTGTGAGCTGTAAAATGTTTTGCAACTCGGGAACTAATTTCCCGCGCTGTCCTACGGATGTGACGTCAACTGACGCTGTTTGCATGTTCTGGAAGCTAAAAAAGTAATAAGAAATGTATATCCAGTAGGTGGCAGCATTGCATCGTTGTGTTGTGTTGATGGTCAATGGCAAACTTCATTGGTCTGAATTTGTGGTTTTTCTCATAAAACTGGTGTTATCTCCCTGCTGAAAAAAACAGCATAGACCAGCATATGCTGTGTTTTGGTGCTGGTATGCTGGTCCATAGTGATCCATTAGTTCAACCAGCATAGACCAGCATTGACCAGCATATAAATCAAGACCATCATGATTTGTTTGCTGGTCAATGCTGGTCTATGCTGGTTTGGTGCTGGTCTATGCTGGTTGAACTAATGGATCACTATGGACCAGCATACCAGCACCAAAACACAACATACTGTATGCTGGAAACCAGCTATGCTGGTCTATGCTGGGTTTTTCAGCAGGGAGCGTTTATGGAGCTGAAAACCTCTCTGATGGATTATAGGGTTCCACAGAGCTAAAGGTGCTGTTATAGGCGACCGCACAGCGATCTGTCGATGTTTATGGTCTCGGGACGATAGGCCTCAAATCCCCGACTGTTTCCTGGACCTCAGTCCGCTTACAGTGCATCTAAGGCGGGTGTGCAGTACACGCTCCTCCAGGTGCTCCGGAGCTCCACTCCGTGATGCGAACTTGAGAAATCTAGGTTGATAGAGGCGACGGGACATGATTCTACCAACCTAGATTTCTCAAAATCACCTCCGGGACTCAGAGAACACCGACTGATTAAAGCTTTTAGCGATACAGGCAGCTGGGAAAGACTGGAACATAGCAGCTAGCGAGATTAGCTCTGTTAGATCGGCTCCTGCGGTCTCTGTGTGTGTGTGTGAGTGTGTGTTGCGGGGCATTGTTTTACTATATTTCCTTTTGTATTAATAAAATGTATTTTTATTTATGGAATCATGTCTCCGGCTGCCTTTGGTTGAACCCTTCTGAGATAGTGAGAAGTTTGTGCGCGCTCCCGTTCAAGGCTGCAGTTATTCGCAGCACCAGGCGCGGCGCTCATGAGGTTCATTTTTCAAATCTTCCCTCTTCTCCCTTTAATTATGAGCAAAAAATCTGAAAAGAAATCGATGAAATTGTGGCAAAAACAATTATTTTCATGTACATACATTTTACATTTATAATAATTTGTGCGTGAGCGCATGTGTAGCCTTTATTTGATTCTTTTATACTCTTATATCAGTAGGTGCCCAACCTAACTCACTCTTTAGCATGTTGTGTAAATTGGGTATAGGTGGCCTGAGATGGTATCAAATTCCCAGCCTGAATTATTGTCCCAGTCCGCCCCTGGAGACAAACCTCTGCTGAAGTCCTGACAGATCAATGTTTTAGTGTTAAAATTGTTTGACTGGACAAAATTCATCCTGATAACTTGATCAACCATCAGAGGTTGTTAAAATGAGCTCAGAGCTCATCTGGTTTGTGACTCAGGTCTGGGTTACTGAGGGAGGTTCTGACAGGTTTTAGTATTTCTTGTTAGGTTGGTAACAGCTGATCCAAACCTTCCACCTTTTTGATTTCTTTCAGGTTTTTGCCACAATATATTTATAGCTATACTATGTTGGAACGTTGTTAAGAGGCATGAAAAATAAAATGTTTTAAGCTACATTGTTTACCAAATTTCTCAATGAATGAGTTTCACTTTCTGAAATGAGACAGCACATTTTTCACATTAGGTAAAAAGAAAACGTCTCGTCTCGTCTTCTTCCGCTTATCCGGGTCCGGGTCGCGGGGGCAGCATCCCAATTAGGGAGCTCCAGACAGTCTTCTCCCCAGCCACTTCTACCAGCTCCTCCGGCAGGATCCCAAGGCGCTTCAGGGACAAACCAGAGATACAGTATATTTTCTCCAGCGTGTCCTGGGTCGACCCGGGGGCCTCCTGCCGGCAGGACATGCCTGAAACACCTCCCTGGGGAGGCGTCCAGGGGGCATCCTAACAAGATGCCCGAACCACCTCAGCTGGCTCCTTTCAACATGGAGGAGCAGCGGCTCTACTCCGAGTCTCTCCCGGATGTTCGAGCTCCTCACCCTATCCCTAAGGCTGAGCCCGGCCACCCTGTGAAGAAAACTCATTTCGGCCGCTTGTATCCGCGATCTCGTTCTTTCGGTCATTACCCAGAGCTCATGACCATAGGTGAGGATTGGGAGGTGGATCGACCGGTAAATCGAGATCCTTGCTTTCCGGCTCAGCTCCTTCTTCACCACAACAGACCGGTTCAGCGTCCGCATCACTGCAGACGCTGCCCCAATCCGCCTGTTGATCTCCCGCTCCCTCCTTCCCTCACTCGTGAACAAGACCCCGAGATACTTGAACTCCTCCACTTGAGGCAGGACCTCTCTCCCGACCTGGAGTTGGCAAGCCACCCTTTTCCGACCAAGAACCATGGACTCAGACTTGGAGGTGCTGATCCTCATCCCAGCCGCTTCACACTCAGCTGCGAACCTCCCCAGCAAGAGCTGTAGGTCAGAGCTCGATGAAGCTAGGAGGACCACATCATCCGCAAAAAGCAGAGATGCGATTCTCCTGTCACCAAACTCCACCCCCTCCACACCACGGCTGCGCCTAGAAATCCTGTCCATAAAGGTTATGAACAGGACCGGTGACAAAGGGCAGCCCTGGCGGAGTCCAACCCTCACTGGAAACAGGTCCGACTTACTGCCGGCTATGCGAACCAAACTCACACTCCTCTGGTACAGGGACTGAATGGCCCTTAACAAAAGACCATCCACCCCGTACTCCTGGAGCGTCCCCCACAGGGTGTCCCTGGGGACACGGTCATAAGCCTTCTCCAAATCCACAAAACACATGTGGATTGGTTGGGCAAACTCCCATGACCCCTCCATCACCCTAGTGAGGGTAAAGAGCTGGTCCACAGTTCCACGACCAGGACGAAAACCACATTGCTCCTCTTCTATCTGAGGTTCAACCATCGACCGGACCCTCCTCTCCAGTACCCTGGAGTAGACCTTCCCAGGGAGGCTGAGGAGTGTGATCCCCCTATAGTTGGAACACACCCTCTGGTCCCCCTTCTTAAAAATGGGAACCACCACCCCGGTCTGCCACTCAACAGGAACTGCCCCCGATGACCACGCAATGTTGCAGAGACGTGTCAACCACGACAGTCCTACAACATCCATAGCCTTGAGATACCCAGGTCGGATCTCATCCACCCCCGGGGCTCCGCCACTGCGTAGTTTTTTGACTACCTCAGCGACTTCTGCCCCAGAGATTGGACAGTCCGTCCCCAGGTCTCCCAGCTCTGGTTCCTCATAGGAATGCGTGTCGGTGGGATTGAGGAGCTCCTCAAAGTATTCCTTCCACCGTCCGACTATAGCCCCAGTTGACGTCAGCAGCTCCCCGTCCCCACTGTAAACAGTGTGAGCGAGTTGCCGCCTTCCTCCCCTGAGGCGCCGGATGGTTTGCCAGAACCTTTTTGGAGCCGACCGATAGTCTTTCTCCATGGTCTCACCAAACTCCTCCCACGCCCGAGATTTTGCCTCGGAAACTGCCACTGCTGCACTCCGCTTGGCCCTCCGATACCTATCTGCTGCCTCTGGAGACCCACAGACCAGCCACGCCTTGTAGGCCTCCTTCTTCAGCCTGACGGCTCCCCTAACCTCTGGTGTCCACCAGCGGGTACGGGGGTTACCGCCACGATTGGCACCGGCTACCTTGCGACCACAGCTAGCAACAGCCGCCTCAACAATCGCAGAGCGGAACAAGGCCCATTCGGACTCAATGTCCCCCACTGCTCTCGGGACGCGGTCGAAGCTCTGCCGGAGGTGGGAGTTGAAGACCATCTTGACAGGCTCTTCTGCCAGGCGTTCCCAGCAGACCCTCACTATACGTTTGGGTCTACCAGGTCTGCGTAGCATCTTCCCCTGCCATCTGATCCAACTCACCACCAGGTGGTGATCAGTTGACAGCTCCGCTCCTCTCTTCACCCGAGTGTCCAAAACATACGGTCTCAGGTCAGATGATACAACTATAAAGTCAATCATCGACCTGTAACCTAGGCTGCCCTGGTACCAGGTGTACCGGTGGGCATCCTTATGTTC
>SSNR01000279.1:444695-447195 GCA_006937965.1 Callopanchax toddi
CAAAAATTTAAGTAAATGGTGGTTTTACTTTTTAGAGTGTACCCTGAGAATACTCAGACTAGTTTTATAGGCAATTTAAATTCACTCTGTCAGCAGTGATCTGTTGACTGAAATCTGTGATTATAAAATAATATTTGTTCTTTGTTGTCTACAGTTCATTGAAAATTAAGTTAAAGTAGCTAACAACCCTGTCATAAAAGAACAAAAGTTAACCTATGATGTATGAAGATGCTTTGAAGGATGCTGATCGGGGTAGACAAAAATCACTCCGCAGTTTATACTGTTCAATGGTTTCTACATACCTAAATTACTGTGTAGAGGTTTGGGGAAATGTTCATTATCATCATTATCTGTTACAAAAATGAGCTCTAAGGATAATTCACAACACTGGTTACAGAGATCAGACTAATTTTAAAATCACAAATTTAAACATTTTCTGATATATTTCATTTCCAAACAGCACTATTAATATATAAAGTAACCAATAATCTACTTCCAGACAATATCTTTAAACTGTTTTATAAAAGAGAGGGGAGGTATCAGTTAAGAGAGGAGTTCAAATTCAAACACGCTCGAGTCTGAACAACCTTTAGTCCGTCTGTGTGTGGAGAGAAACCCTGGAACAACGAGGGATGAGCTGAGGCGACGTCCAAGCCTCTTCAAACAGGTGATTTTTATGAAGGAGGAAGAAGGTCTCTTAACAGAATGTGCCTATAAACACAAAATGTGTATTTATATCTTAATGGTAGTTGTGATGGTCCCATGTGTGTATGTGCATGTATATTGCATAATACATCTTTGTTCACAAACTACAGAGTTACAAAATGGAGGCAAAACGTAATATGAATAAATTGGATTGTATTAACCAATTATTAGTTATTGGATGTCGAGAAGGGCTGGGATTAAATAAACTGATGCTTCTTCCTAATCCTTTTTGAATATGTGTTAATATTTCTGAATGGAAGTTATATCATTGACCCTCACTTTTGTTATTATTATAATTACGATGATTATGATTAGTGCTTATACTTTTGTTTTATTTATGTATGTTTTATATGTATGTATGTGTGTATATATATATATATATATATATACGTATATATATATATAATATATGTGTGTGTGTGTGTTTCTGCCTGACACTGTTTCACGTACACATGTTAAAAAAAGCCATATCAATCAATCAATCAATCAATCAATCAATCAATCAATCAATCAATCAATCAATCAATCAATCAATCAATCAATCAATCAATCAAACAAAGAAAAACCACTGCATTGCTACGAGCATTTTCCTGTTGATTGTTTGAACAATGAAATGCAAAGAATAAAAAAAATCAAAGGAGTGTTCTTTAAATCAGTTTTCACTGTTCTGTATTAAATAATCTTATGACATTAATACCAGACAAACAGACTCATTATAGAACTGACAGCTACAATAAAACTGTTTCTTTTTTTCAGGATGTGCATTCATAACATTCACTACTCGGCAAATGGCCCAGTCAGCCATCAAGTCCATGCATCAGAGTCAGACCATGGAGGTGACAAACACACTGAAGACACATGATGTTTTATGTTTTATTTTATTTAACATGTTTGGTGGATTTTAAAGAGCTTTTAGAACAAATTTCTGCTTCCCAAAACAATCTTTTTGTATTTAATTTAATATCAATTAATTAATTATTTTTTATAAACGTGTTTCTCATGAACACGAAGCTGAGATGGTTCTTCATGCTCTGGTTAGAGGATTACTTGCTTTTTCTAGAGCTCTGCCCACTTTGAGTGATGTCACCAGAGGGTGTGATTTATAATAATAATAATAATGCATCAGTTTTATATAGTGCTTTTCTAGGTCACTCAAAGACGCTTTACAGAGTTGCATCATTCATTCACACAGTCATTCTCACCGGTGGTGGTAAACTACGACAGACGTCTGTAGCCACAGCTGCCCTGGGGCAGACTGACAGAGGAGAGGCTGCCATTCTGCACCATCGGCCCTTCTGACCACCACCAACATTCACACACAGTCACACTCACATTCACACAGGCAAGTTGGGTGAAGTGTCTTGCCCAAGGACACAACAACAATTTAACCCAGCCAGAGCTGGGGATTGAACCGGTGACCCTCCGGTTACCAGACTGGCCACTCTCCCAACTGAGCTAATGCCGCCCCATATCAGTAGGTATAGCAGCCGTCTGGCAACCGGAGGGTCACCAGTTCGAGCCCATCTCCAGCTGGGTTACTTTGTCATTGTGTTTTTGGTTAAGACACTTCACCACCTTGTCTGCTGGTGGGCGTCAGGAGGTGGCACAGATTGTACAGCAGCTCCGGTCTCTGTCAGTCTGCTCCAGGTCAGCTGTGGCTACAATGTAACTGCCATCAGTGTGTGAATGTGTGTGTGAGTGGGTTAATGACTGACTGTAGTGTAAAGCACTTTGGGAGTCCTTGGACTTAGAAAGCGCTATACAAGTACAGGCTGTTTAACATTTTAAAATCACA
>SSNR01000279.1:452195-473964 GCA_006937965.1 Callopanchax toddi
GATGTCAATCCAGTGCTTAAATAAAACTTTTAATCATATAAAAACAAATTAAATAGTGAAAAGACTTCTATTTACCTCTCACAGGTCTGACAGAGCAATGACCCAGTTTCTTCTGCTCACTGCAGTCAGATTCAGCTGCAGCAGGTGAGGAGGCATGATGATCAAGGTGTTCTGATCGCTCCTGACTGAACACCTTTAATATTGGTGTTCATTAGCTCGTATAAAAGTCCAAATCAACACATTATCTTAGGCAGAAATAGATGAGTCTGGTTTCTCCATCAGAGAAGAGGATGATTCACGTGACAGAGAGGGATGGAGGATCAGGAGCTCCCCTTGCGCATGCATCAGAAACTGGATCAGTTATCGATCAGTGATCCTTTGTTCTGGTCAACTAAAATGACCTTGATATGTGATGACAAAATGAACATCTTTCTCAGAGGGGAATTATCTGCAGATCCAGAGCGTGAGCACAGGATGTCGGGACAATTTAGCAACGCACAAGCGCCACTGGATCCGCGAACCATGTCCTGAACCATAGATGGCGATCCGTACGGATCACGGATTGATTGTGACCCGTTGCACCCCAACTGGGCATGTGTGAGTTGCGTCCGTGGCTCTGATGTACTGTGATTGTGTGTGTGTTCAAGTGCATGTCAAAGGAGCTGTGCCAAGCGCATTGGAGATGCTGCGAGTGTGTGTGTGTCAGAGGTCCTGCCGTGTGTGTCTGTAGCCGGGCTTAGCTACTTTTTACTTCACCCGGAAAACCAAAAGGTTCTGCGTTGTGTCAATGATGAAGGACTCAGAGGTTCAGGTTCAGCCCAACTGGTGGCGTATTTATTCTGCACAGAATGGAATAAAACATGCAGCATCTGTGATAATCATCCAGCCGATCTCAGCTCATCTGTCCATGACAAAAGTTCCACATAAAAATACTGCTACATGAGCGGGGAATTCCGAATCGGCTAGTTCACACATGCGCTGCTACAGTAAGGTTTAAACCTCGACAAAAACAATTCCATTCTTCGTCAAACTGTACAGTAACACAATAAAACATTTTAGCTAGAGGTGTCAGATTAGCGCGTTAATTACGATTAATTAATTACAGCCCTAATTAACGCGTTATTTTTTTTAATCGCGTTAATCGCATTTTTAATCGCTTGACCGTTTCTGCCTGCAGTCTGCCGCTGCAGTGATGTGTGTGTGCTGAGCTGGTCTCCTCGCGGTGTTTGTGTGTCACTGAGCAGCTCTGTGAGGCTCAGAGCCCCTCACTTTCAGGAAGTGATCACGTGACCTACGCATGACGCCGACACAAAACAAACAGCTGATGGCCATAGCGGTGTTATGAAACCGGCATCACCTTGTAGAGCGCTATTTATCTGACCCCGCTGCAACAGGAAGTGCAAATTAAAACGACCTGCTCATTTCACGAGCTACTCGACCGGAATGACCACCGTCAGCCCAGCACAGCTCTGATTACACGTAGCTGCCAGCCGGTTCGGTGCGCGACCGGCCGGCTGACAGCTTCCACCGCTTGTGGAGCGCCGTGCTGATCACTAGTAGCCTACACTGAGTGATCTGACGGACTACAATGGTTTATATTCAAAGTAACAGCGCGACGTGGCGCAGCGCTGATCGCTGGTGTATTTCAGCCTTAAATATCAGCTGGTCCGGTGCGCGACCGGCCGGCTCACGCCTGATTTATACTTCTCCGTCTGCGTCGTTACGGAGACACGCAACGCCATTATGCGTCGACGCAAGCTCTCTACGACATGCTCGCAGAGGCTGACGGAGACATGCCCAAAATTCTAACTATGCGTCGAAAGCGACGGACAATGCATGCCTGTGATTGGTCAGCTCAACACCCCGTGATCATTTCCGGCATGATGCCGCTATCAACAGAGTAGTAATAGTAGAATCTCAGGGAAGCAGATATGGATCAGCTCGAGAAACGTCTGGCAGACGAAGTACGAACATTTCTATCATCCATCAGTGTCCCTAAAGGGTTAAACAAGAGCTACATTTTCGTCTGCCTCGTCCTCACTGAACGGACGGACGGACGTTCAACAGACGCCGCTGTCTCCTCACTTCTGTTTAATTCTTTTTAACAACATTGTTTGTTCTTCGAGATCAATCTGTTCAAACTTAATCAAAATTCGCTCTCTGTCGGCCATTACTGAGCTGAAATAAACAAACTTTGGTCGACCGGAGGCATTACTGCAGAAAAGTTATGCGCCCTCTGCTGTCCTGGTGGAGAATTGCTTCACAACACTGACGGAGAAGTAAAAATAAAAAACGTCTCCGTCAATACGTCTGCGTCTGAGCGCAAACGTGCTGTCGGAGAAGTATAAATCAGGCTTCAGTTTCCACCGCTTGTCCAGCACAGC
Organism: Callopanchax toddi; assembly: GCA_006937965.1. Taxonomy (NCBI): domain Eukaryota; kingdom Metazoa; phylum Chordata; class Actinopteri; order Cyprinodontiformes; family Nothobranchiidae; genus Callopanchax; species Callopanchax toddi. The sequence goes on from SSNR01000279.1 coordinate 454,580, forward strand.
GCTGACCACTGGTTACCAGTAGGCCTAGTACACCGCTGGACTGGCGGTGTTATGAACCGGTCCAGTCAGCGGTGCCCGATGGAAGACATGGATGTAGTTTGGGGGGGGTGCAGGGGGGACGTGTCCTCTGCTCGTTTTTAAAGTCAGTTTAGAGTCCTGTAGTTTTTACTGTCTAAAATAATGTTGCTCTATATTAAATGGATTCTGACTGTTGTTTTTAGGTGTAGGGTTGATATTATGGCTCTTTTTAAACAGTTCAGACCCTCTTCTCCACCTCCTCCCACCCCTGTATTCAAGTTGTGCCCCACCACCTTTGAAATTTAAATTTCATTCTTGGTGGAAAATCAAATCAACTTCATTCATAGAGCACATTTCCTGCAGAGCAACACAATGTGCTTTACAGCAAATAAAACATAAACTAAAATCAGATGAGGGGTTAACAGAGCTGCTGCAGACTGAGTCCACTGACCAAAGTAATGGTTGCACTGGGACTGAATCTGTTCAAGTCTGTTAAACACAATAAATGACTTCAGAAAGACACTTTATGTTGTTCTATATCAATCTACTGGTCTGACACAGTCATTTAATGAATTTAAATGACAATAACTCAAGAGGAGTGCTTTCTTTAGCCATTTCTTTAGATGCGATTAAAAATGCGATTAATTAGATTAATTAATTACAGATCATAATTAATTAATCGCACAATTTTTTTAATCGCATGACAGCACTAATTTTAGCAATGTATTAACTAGAAACCTGTACAACATTTCACCCTCTGTAACAACTTTCAGATGATAAATTAACAGGACCTCCATGAAAAACTTACCTTCCTCCATAACAGCTCCAAGCAGACTGGGGAGGAAGGAAGTGATGTCGCGGCATATGACCGCCAAAATAAAAGAAACCTCTTCAAAATAACTATAAATATATGTTTAAAACAATAAAAACAATCTTACAATGAAAATGAAACATGGGAACGTTAAAAAATGATTTTTAAGTAAATTAGAAACAAGAAAACAAACAAAGAAACTTTAGTGAGGGATTCTTGGTGGAATGCATTATATTTTTCTTCCATTCTACATGTCCACTAGCTTCAAAGGTCATGTAAGCACTCATTTACTGCGCTGCAGCAGGATGTGAAGCTTGTCAGATCTAGGGGTCTCCCATCGGGACTGCGGAAGCACTGGTCCGCAAAGGTGTGTTCGGGCAGTCGGTTCTGGTCTGCATGAAATCTGGTTCTTATGCGGACTGGCGGATTAGTTGTTTGCACCCCTGTTTATGACAAAGAACAGCTGTAAGCCTCCGCTGAACGGCACAAGGACATGATGCAGCAGCCTCAAAGTTCATTAATGCAAAAACTGGCTACTAGGCTAAACCTGGTAACGTTTTTTGAAGATAATCTCTGTGCAACTCCCAACTTTGTGTTATTTTTATCATCTGTGAGGTTTGCAAACAACGTTTGGATACGTGTTTACGGAACTAGGTCTCCTATGGGCTGCTGCGTCATGTCCTTGCACTGTTCAGCGGAGGCTTACAGCTGCTCTTTGTCATAAATTAGTCCCTAGTCTACTAATAGTACCTGTAATTCCTTCGTGTTCATTTCAGTGGCATCTCTGGCGTCAGATAGGGCACAACAACTCAACATATATACAGTATATATATCCAAACCGCCTTGCATATATATTGGGTCGCCTATATCCGACCCAACCTGCAAATTCATTAAGACCACTAAAACACACACACACACACACACACACACACACACACACACACACACACACACACACACACACACACACACACACACACACACACACACACACACACACACACACCTCTTCAAAACACAACTCCAGATGTATCAGTGGTAAAATGAGCGTTTCTCTTTAGCCTGTCTGACTCTCCATTTAGGAACACAGCTGATCACTCTATGTCCCATTCTCTCCTCCTAAAACAGGTGGGAAAATTGAGCTTTCTGATTGGCTAAGACTGCATCAAGCTATGGAACCACTGCAGCGGGACTCCACCCCCCGCTGCGCTGCCCCACCTCCCTCAGGTTGGCAAAATACCAGAGAGCACAGAGAACTGACTAAATGTTGACACTGTTGACAACTTTTGTTACTGAGAAAAGATTCAGATTTATTATGAGCTGGTAGAGACAAATGAGTCCACAAAACAAAAGAAGCAGGAAATCTTGACCTTGTAGCTCCTCCCACTTTGCCATGTGCGCTGCTCGTTTTAATTTGCACTTCCGTGTTGCAGCGGGGCTCAGATAAAGAGCTCTAAAAGGTGATGTCGGTATCATAACACCGGTGCGGCCTTCAGCTGTGTTTCCTGCGGGTCTCTGAGCCTCACAGAGCTGCTCAGTGACACAAACACCGCGAGGAGCACAGCTCAGCGCACACACACGCACCACTACAGCGGCAGACCGCATGCAGAAACAGTCAACCAATTAAAAATGTGATTAACGCAATTAAAAAACATAACGCGTTAATTATATATATTAATCATATATCTGTATATATATACGTATATAAGCAGGTTAAAATGGCCCTGCCCCGGACCAAGGACCGGGTCGCAGACATTGGTTTAAATGTGAAAGGTAACCATCCCTACTCACGCCCCACCCCAGTCCCAAGCCCCTGGTCACACATTTAATGTAGATTGTTGCTGTTTGATTCCATGTTGCTCTATTAGTTTATGTTTCTGTGTTTTCATGTACCTGGGCAGGTATGGTAGCTGGAGGAGTTTCTAATGGCTCAGGTAGTACAATGGAGGCATTAAGCCATGCCTACTCAGGGATGCAGCAGTACGCCGCCACCCTGCCCAACCTGTTGACTCAGCACAACATTTCAGCTGCTGGGAGCCAGAAGGAAGGTGACTTCTATCTGTCAGACTGTCTGTCCGTCTGCTTTTCTGACTGACTGACTGATTGACTGGCTGTCTGTCTGTCTGTCTGTCTGTCTGACTGACTGACTGACTGACTGACTGACTGACTGACTGACTGACTGTCTGTCTGACTGAAAGCAAGTCTTCTCAATGAGATATGTGCAATCAGACACTTAAATAATCCACAATTGAATTCACAATCCAGAACTCCACAATCCAAAAAGTTTAGCTCAGAACTGGCAAGGGTCATACACAACTTCTCCATGAACCACCACCTTATCGTTGTGGAGAAGTTTGAGTGCCCTAATGATCCTAGGAGCTATGTTGTCTGGGGAATTTGTGCCCCTGGTAGGGTCACCCATGGAAAATTGGTCCTAGGTGAGGGGTGAGACAAAGTGTGGTTCAGAAGACTCTTCGTGGAAGTGAAATCAAAGAGACAGAGGACCCGGCGTGGAGGGTTATCGGGGTCCCACTCTGGAGCCAGGTCTGGGGTTGGGGCCATGGGTGGCTGGGCTTTTGCCCATGGGGCCCAGCTGGGCCCATCCCAAACCGGATACATGGGCTCATCCACCTGTGGACCCACCACCTGCAGGAGGAACCTGAAGGGTCTGGTGCATTGTGGATCGGGTGGCAGACCAAGGCGGGAGCTTTGGCGGTCTGATCCCCAGACACAAAAACTGGCTATTGGAGCATGGAATGTTACCTCTCTAGTGGGGAAGGAGCTGGAGCTTGGGGAAGCGTTTGAGCAATACAGGCTAGATTTAATCAAGCTCACCTCAACACATAGCACTGGCTCTGGAACCCAAGTCCTTGAGAGGGGTTGGACTCTCTTTTATGCTGGAGTTGCCCCAGGTGAGAGGCAGAGGACTGGGTGGGCTTTCTGTTATTTTCTATTCGACTCCCCTCTCAGGCCTTGAAAAAAGGCTGAAGTCAAAACAAACAGTCCAGTTGCAGCTGAGCGTGGATGCTCCCCTCTCCCTCCCTCTCTGATTCAAACTGATACTGATTCAAACACACACATGCTACTGATGACGCACAAACACCTCCTAACATTCAACGTTTCGCCTTGGACCTTATTAACTCCCGCCTCCCTGCAAACTTGGTCTGAAGGCCAGGGCGTAGGGCTCCTCACCCCCCCTCCACCATCGCGTGTCTTATGTTTTTTGTGACTGTCAGAGTTTGCGCTACTCCCTCCCTTTTGTTTACTTTCTCTGCTGCTCCCAGTTTTTGTTTTTTCCTTTTTATTATTTGGCCCAAATATAGTTAGTTCTAGCCCAAGTCAATGTCCAATCTCATCATTTAGAATGTAGTATTGAAGTTTGCCCCAATATTTCTGCCCAAGTCTCATCATTTACAATGTAGATCCCCTGTATGCCCAAATCTCTGTTTTGTTTTTTTATTTTCAATGTTTTCTCAGTTTTGTTCTTTTGTTTATGTTGTGAAGCGCTTTGTGATGTATATCTGTGAAAGGCACTATATAAATAAACTTTACTTACTTACTTTCTGTTAGCCTCAAGACACTCTGACTGGATGTTGGGGTTTTCTCTGGAGCACAAAAAGGTAGTTTCCCTTCGCCTTCGGGTTGGGGAACTGGTTCTGGTGCTTATGCACCAAATAGCAGTTCAGAGTACTTTCCCTTTTTAGAGTCTCTGGAATGAGTGCTGGATGGCACTCCGACTTATGACTCCATAGTCCTGCTGGGGGACTTCAATGCTCACGTAGTCAATGACAGTGTGACCTGGAGGGGCGTGATTGGGAAGAACGGCCCACTCTGAACTCAAGCGGCGTTCTGTTATTGCACTTCTGTGCAAGTTGCAGTTTGGCCATAACGAACACCATGTTCGAACATAAGTTCCATAAGTTACCTGGTACCAGGGAAACCTAGGTTACAAGTCAATGATTGACTTTGTAGTTATATGATTTGACCTCAGGCTGTATGTTTTGGACACTCAAGTAAAGAGAGGAGCGGAGCTGTCAACTGATCACCACCTGGTGGCGAGCTGGATCAGATGGCAGCGGAAGATGCTGAACAGACCTGGTAGACCCAAACGTATAGTGAGGGTCTGCTGGAAACACCTGGCAGAAGAGCCTGTCAAGATGGTCTTCAACTCCAGCAGAGCTTTGACTGTGTCCTGAGAGCAGTGGGGGACATTGAATCCGAATGGGCCTTGTTCCGCTCTGCAATTGTTGAGGCCGCTGTTGTTAGCTGTGGTCACAAGGTGGCTGGTGTCAGTAGTGGTGGTAATCCTCGTACCCACTGGTTGACACCAGAGGTTAGGGGAGCTGTCAAGCTGAAGAAGGAGGCCTACAGGGCGTGGCTGGTCTGTGGGTTTCCAGAGGCAGCAGACAGGTACCGGAGGGCAAAGCGGGGTGCAGCAGTGGCAGTGCCCAAAGCAAAATGTCAGGTGTGGGAGGTGTTTGGTGAGACCATGGAGAAAGGAATACTTTGGGTGGTGCCTTTTTCTGCCCCCACAGCCCCAGTCAATGTGTCTGAAAACACCTGAGTCCGTCTTTATGTGAACACCTTGTGATCACCTGTGTGTGTATATGCGCGCTTGTGTATGTATACTTTGAAGAGCTCCTATGAGGAACCAGAGGTGGGAGACCTGGGGATGGACTTTTCAATCTTTGGAGCAGAAGTCACTGAGGTAGTCAAACAACTACACAGCGGTGGAGTCCGGGGGGTGGATGAGATCCGATCTGGGTATCTCAAGGCCATGGATGTTGCAGGACTGTCTTGGTTGACACATCTCTGCAATATTGCGTGGTTAACGGGGGCAGTTCCTGTGGAGTAGTAGACCGGGGTGTTGGTCTCTATTTTTAATTGCGGTGGTCAGAGGAACTTGGTGGGCACCGGTGCATAGCATCCCCACCTCTGTCAGTGTGCACCAGGGCAGCTGTGACTACAAAGTAGCTTATCACCACCAATGTGTGAATGTGTGTGCATGGGTGAATGACTGTTCATGTTGTACAACGCTTTGGGGAGAGTAGAACACTCTAGAAAGTGCTCTAAAAACAGGGGTGCACACAATTTTTCATCAGAGGTTCTCAAGGGAGAACCTGGTCTCTGGTACGCACGTTGCAGGGGTGGGGGGTGGGGATGATGATGATGATGATTTTGATTATAAGCTGTCGCTGTTATTTTTGTGTGTGTAGGACCAGTGCTGTGCTGGACAAAAAACTAAACTAAAATTAAACACATCGGATCATTTTTCCGATCAGCAGAAAGAAACATATAAGACAAATAACTTTGCTCTCTTATTTATTTTGTAGAATACTGTGCAACATTTTTCTGCTCAATGCTCATTAAATACAAACAACATGTAACTCAAGATGTTAATCCAATGCTTAAATACAATTTTAATCAAATAAAAACAAATTAAATAGTGAATAGACTTTTATGCACCTCTCACGGTCTGACAGAGCGCGAGCACATGATGTCATGAGGATTTAGCAAACGCGTGAGAGATACTGGGTCCGCGAATCGGATCCAGCAGTCCCGAACCATAGAGGGCAATCCGTAAGGATCACGGATCGATTGTGACCCGTTGCACTCCTACTGGGCATGTGTGAGTTGCGTGCGTGGGTCGGATGTACTGTGATTGTGTGTGTGTGTTGAAGCGTGCGTCAAAGGAGCTGTGCGTTACCGGTGCGGTGCCACGCGCATTGGAGATGCTGTGAGTGTGTGTGTCAGTCGGAGGTCCTGTCGTGTGTGTCTACAAGCTTCAGAGGCCTAATGTGAGCACCCAGTCACTGCACTGCAACAGGATGTGAAGCTCGTCAGATCAAGGGGTTTCCCATCGGTACTGCGAAGCGCTGGTCTACAAATGTGCATTCGGGCAGTGGGTTCTTCTGATATGAATGAATGAAATCTGGTTCTCTTGCGGACTAGTTGTGTGCACCCCTGTCTATAAATACAAGCCATTTACCATCTAAAAAAGGGGACCAGAGGGTGTGTTCCATCTATAGGGGGATCACACTCCATGTGGCAGGAGAATCTCATCTCTGCTTTTTGCGGATGATGTGGTCCTTCTTGCTACATCAAGCTCTGAGCTGCAGCTCTAGCTGGGGAGGTTCGCAGCTGAATGTGAAGTGGCTGGGATGAGGATCAGCACCTCCAAATCTGAGCCCATGGTTCTTGGCTGGAAAAGGGTGGCTTGCCAACTCCGGGTCAGGAGGGAGGTCCCGCCTCAAGTGGATGAGTTTAAGTATCTTGGGGTCTTGTTCACGAATGAGGGAAGGAGGGAGTGGGAGATCGACAAGAGAATTGGGGCAGCGTCTGCAGTGATGTGAATGCTTATCAGAAGGGCAGACAAATCCATTGAGGGCAAGGCAGGAACCACCTGGGGATATAAAATTGATTAGGTATCTTACAAGAACGAGGGAAGATTACTGGATTTCTACTGGCGTGAAGCTGTCAATAATCTGGCAGGGACAAGGGGACTGAGTACCGTTTAAATAGAGAAGCTCAAAGGTGAAACCAAGAGACACTCAGACAAAGCTCAGGGGAGCTGGATGAGGTGATGACATGGCAAAAAGAGTATGAAACATTACAAACTGTATGACTGTCTATGTATTCATGCATGGTGGTGCAGTTGTTAGCACTTTTACCTCGCTGCAAAAAGATTGCAGGTTCAAATCCCAGCTGTGGCCTTTCTGGTTGGAGTTAGCTTGTTCTCCCCATGCATGTGTGAGTTTCCTCCAGGTATTCCCATTTCCCCACAGATCACATAAAATCCCTGTTGGATAAAAGCATCTTGACTATCGATCTGTCTGACTGCTTGTCTATCTGCCTGTGTGACTGTTAATCTGACTCTATCTCTCTCTCTCTCTGTCTGTATTATTGCCTGACTGATATCTACCAGACAGATTCATTAAATTAGCCTAAATAAGAACTTGATCCTGTCTGTTGAAAAGATAAACTATGTTAAGAAATGTGATTCCCTGACTGTTACATGGCTAAAGGTTATTTATGAACACATTTGTTGTTCGACAGGTCCAGAGGGGGCCAACTTGTTCATCTACCACCTCCCACAGGAGTTTGGAGACCAGGATCTGCTACAAATGTTTTTGCCTTTTGGAAATGTGATCTCTGCAAAAGTATTTATTGATAAACAAACCAACCTCAGCAAGTGTTTTGGTAAGTTTAAGTTACAAATATATACGTAATCATATGTAAATACTTGGGTAATCAAAATGCAAATGTCCAGTCAGCCTCACCTCTGGTGCCCACTTTCAATTTTAAGTTGCATGTAGACATTGGGGGTTCAGTGGGTGGGGGGTGGTGTGCTGTCCCCACACACCTGTTTTAAATGCACAATGTTTGTGGCTAAACATGGCATAAAATATTTCCTCCCCACTACTGGCCCACTAGTGTTTGCACGCGCATGCCGCCTTGACACTGCTAAACTGGCCGTTGCACGTGCAGAATTTAGAGTGTTTTCAGAGTGTCTGAAAACACCTGAGTCCGGCTTTATGTGAGCACCTTGTGATCACCTGTGTGTGTATATTAGGGGTGCAACGGATCAGAAAGCTCACGGATCGGATCGGTTCACGGTTTTGAGTCATGGTTCGGATCAATTTTCGGATCAGCAGAATAAAAAAGAAAAGACAAAAAACTTTGCCCTCTCATTATTTTCTAAAACACTGAGCAACTTTTTTATGCTCAATCCTCATAAATACAAACTGCATTTAACTCAAGATGTCAGTCTGATGCTTCAATAAAGTTTTGAATCATATTAAAACAAATTAATGGGGGAGATAGACTCATATGCCACCTCAGGGTCACAGACCTGCTTCTGTCAAACTAGCGGTCACAGCTGGGGAGGGGGAGGGGGGGGGGCGGACGGGCGTGACGCACGAGGTGCTGCTCTGTGGCTCCTGACTGAACTCCGGTTATATTAACGTTTATTAGCTCGTATTAAAGCCCAACATAACGCTATCTTAGACAGAAATAGGTGAATCTAGTTTGTCTATCAGAAAGATTCCAGCTGACGGAGAGAGAGACGGAGGAATCAGAGGCAGCGCACGCGCGCAGCTGAGACTGGATATTGATCAGCGATCCTTCGTTCTGGTGTACTAAAACGGCTGAAGCCAACAGAGTTAACCTCTATACGTGATGCAAAACGAACGCCTTTCTCAGAGGGGAATTATCTGCAGATTTAGAGCGTGTGAGAACAGAACGTCGGGGATGATTTAGCGACGCACGTGCTCTACACGAACCACGAACCACGTGCGTTCCGAACCGTAGAGGGTGATCCGTACGAACCACGGATCGATGATGATCCGTTGCACCCCTAGTGTATATGCGCGCTTGAGTATGTAGGGTTTCTCTATATAAACATTCAATAACAAGTTCGAGGAGCCATAGTCCTCCGTGCTCCAAGGCCCACGGAGGACGAGGAGAGGTCCAGGCCCCAGACGTCCAGAGGCCACCCAGGGCACGGACACCCCAGGGAGACCACCGCCAGGGCAGCTGCAAACTCCCCCCCAGAGAGCGCAGAGGCTCGTCCTGCGTGGGTTACCCGGCAGTCGCCGCGCTAGAGCCCCTGAGGGTTGCGGCAAGAAGCTCACAGGCAACGCCCACAGCCAGCCATCCAGGGCAGATCCAGCCGGAACCAGAGACCCAAGACCCATGGGTGAACTGGCCCCAGCAGAGGCCCCCGGGCACCCGGGGGCCTCTGCTGGGGCCAGATCTCCCAGATCCCGCCAGGCAGCCGCAGGAGGTAGAGCAGGCAGACACACCCAGCTCCAGACCCCGAGACACCCCAATACGCCAGCAGAAAAAGGCACCACCCAATGCCGAGGCGCAGCCAGGGAGGATAGTCTCTACAGAGGAGGGCCTAGCATGTTGCAGAAGGGGGGGGAAGACCAGACCCGACATAAATAGTCACACACAGACACAATTGCTCGTTCCCCCCTCATGCACATACACACACATCCCTGCAAACATACTAAGACACACAATAGACGCTGTACACACACTCTCACTCCTCATGCATACTCTGTGTTCCCAGGACCGGAGACCAGCGTCCTAAGGGTGAAACCAGTCCCCAGTCCCAGAAGATGGTCCCCTTATGATTTATTTACTGTTTGATGTGTAGAATTAGGCCAAAATTGTGTGTGACCTAATTGCGCCACATTTTTAGTGAATAGGTGCTAGGGATTTTTACCAGCAACATTTTCAGTCAGATGAAAATATTTTGCTTCATTCCCTGCTCTGGTGGTGATATGTGGGTTTTTGCGCATCTGGAAACTGACATGCAAAAATGCGCCCCACCCAAAAAAATGTCACAAGCTGCCACTGGACCAGTCACCAGCAGCGACACCTCGCCGCGGTTTCAGAGTTCCCCATAGACATCCAGTATGTGGCTGGAAAGTCCAACGTGGTGGCAGACTGCCTTTCCCGTGCACTGGTTTCCCCAGTTTCCGTGGGTATCAACTTTGCTGTGGATCACTTAAATCACCCAGACATCTACACACTCCAGTCTGCCCTCATGGGCCTGAGGTTAGGAAGAAGCCTGGTGCAGAAAGGCCAGCCTCCTCTCATTTGTGATTTTTCCACAGGGCGTGCCAGAGACATGGCGAAAGCGTGTGTTCGACTCCCTGCTTTCTCTGTTGCATCCCGGAGTAAAAGCTTCTGTCAGGCTTGTTGCCTCAAAGTTTGTGTGGCCTGGGTTGCGCAAGTCAGTTAGGGAGTGGGCTGCGGCATGTGTCCCCTGTCAGCAAGTGAAAGTCCACAGACACACTCGGGCGCCCTTGGAACTTTTTCCAATTCCCAGTCATCATTTTGACCATGTGCACGTTGACTTAGTGGGCCCCCTTCCCCCATCTCAGGGTTTCACCCACCTTTTGACTATGGTTGATCGAACTACACGCTGGCCTGAGGTGGTTCCCCTGACATCTACCACATCCACGGTAGTAGCCCGAGCCTTCCTGTCATCCTGGGTTGCTCGGTTTGGACCACCCTCAGACATCACTTCTGACAGGGGCCACCAGTTCATCTCAGACCTGTGGTCAGCCATGGCGCACAGCTTGGGGGTCAGAACGCACCGGACCACAGATTATCACCCACAGGCTAATGGTTTGTGTGAGCATTTTCACAGATTCCTGAAGGCGGCTCTCCGCGCAACATTGGCAGATTCTAATTGGCTCGACCGCTTGCCCTGGGTCATGCTTTGTATCTGTTCTGGGGCTAGGGTAGATCTCAATGCATCACTGGCAGAATTAGATTTGGCCAACCGGTGCGGTTTCCAGGTGAATTCATCCTGGAATTCCCCGCACCACATTTTGCACCCACGTTACAGCCAGTGTTTTAATTTCGTAGACGAAATATTTTCGTTATTTATTTAGTCGCGAATATATTTTACCGAACGAAAACTAAACGAAATTCAAAAATATAAAACGGAAAAAGACGATGACGAAGACTAAATCGGCAGACCTTTTCGTCAGGAACGAAAGACGAGAATTGACAGTGATGAAATCCAATCAGAAAACGGGAAGAATTTGACGAACATACCAAAGAACCAATCAGCAATCGGAGCAGGCGGGACTAGAAAAGGGAACCAATCAGCAAACGTAACAGGCGGAAGTAGATGAGAAAGGAACCAATCAGAGTCCGCCTTGTCGGGACGCACCGGAGTTTGTAAACAGCAGAGCAGACTCCGACAGGAACAGACTTTATTAAAAGTGGGTCAAATGAACAGAACGGAGGCAGAGTTATGACGCTAATTTAAGATAATGGTGGTGAATGCAGCAGAGGCTTCAAACAGCTGTCAGGGAGACAGGAAATATGGAGTTATGGAGTGAAATGACCGAAGACGGAGCGTTGTGGCGATCACGTTCTGTGGGAGGAGACGGACCGCAGCGTGAGAACAGCTGATCAGACTCTGTGAGTTAAAGCCTGCAGACTTTTGATCTGACATGTCATGAGCAAAGTTCTGACAGTTTGCATTATTATGGTATTTATTTGCTCAGGACTACTAGTGTCTTTCCTGACAGAACTCAACACACACTAGAATATTCATTACAGATCTTTGTGATTGAATTAATAAAAAAATATTAAAGGTCTCTAAATAAGATAATATTTAAACTACTTAATCAAATTTTCAACAAAATAGTTTATTTTAAAAGTGAATTTAGTTTTTTTCTGAAGATTAGTCTTGGAAAGGGGTGTGTCTTATAATTGGGGTCATTAACAATATTGGGAACGTTGATAAAGAGCCCATTTGTTTATTAAAACTTAATAATGCACTAATGTTAATAAAAGTAAAGTGTTACCCCAATTCATTTAAAGAAATGTAAAATAATTGCACCAGAGAAAAAAATATTAATATTAGTGAAATATGCCTATTTTATATTTAGTCGACTAAAATAGTTCAGAATTTTAGTCGACTAAAATTAGACTAAAATTAAAACAAATTGGACGACTAAAACTAGACTAAAATGAAAAATAGTTTTAGTCAAAAGACTAAAACTAAAACTAAATTAAAATTTCATGCCAAAATTAACACAGGTTACAGCTTCCTATTCCAGGGTCAGACCCTTTGCAGGCTCCCAGACCTATGCACCATGGGTTACCCCACTCCTTTGTCCCCCGGAATTTGGCTGATGCCAGATTTGTTTTCCTGCAGACTTGATGCACATTGTTCCCCGCTACAACCCTTCCGAGTCCTACAACCCAGTCCCAAGCATTTCCTCCTAGATCTGNGTAGGGAGACGAAAACCAGTTGCATTTTGGGGACCACAAGAGGTTACACTCACACCGACATTCCTTTCCAGGGGCGTGGCTACGGGTGGGCCTGGGCGGGCCTGGGCCCACCCACTGTGTACCTGGGCCCACCCAATCAAATGGCTTCCTCAACAAAATTATACATATTTGTTTCATTTTTGAGGGATTTCATTTAATTCATCATGAAATGAAATAGAACAGAGTAAATTTGACATCAACAGCATGAATGTGTTGTGGTGATTTCATAACTATGACATCATTTGTAAGTCTTGCTCTCATTGGCTATTTTGAATAATTTCGGAACTCTCCAGACGAGCTACGGTAACAGCACAACTGTGCGTCTGCTGCTGTGACTTGTAGTGTCAACCAAAGCATTTAAGAAATGGAAAACAAATCTTCATTTCAAAATGTTTCAAAAAACAAAAAGTGGAGGACCTGTCCTGTGTTACAGGGTTAATGTGCTTTGGAATTTAGATGTTTTGTTCAAATATCTTTCTGTCGGTTTCTGACAGTGGTTCCTCTCTTTTGCAGTTCACATTTTGCAGCCTTGTACTTTCGCGGAATGTTTTGTGCAACTTTGCATGCTTTAAACTTTTTTTACAGCGCAGTGTTCATGCGTCCTGACGATCTCCTCCATGGAGCGGAGCGCAGTGGCGATCTCCACCATGAAGCAGAGCGCAGTGCGTCCTGACGATCTCCTCCGCGGAGCGCAGTGGCGATCTCCTCCATGGAGCAGAGCACAGTGCGTCCTGACGATCTCCTCCATGGAGCGGAGCGCAGTGCGTCCTGACGATCTCCTCCATGGAGCGGAGCGCAGTGGCGATCTCCACCATGAAGCAGAGCGCAGCGCGTCCTGACGATCTCCTCCATGGACCGTAGCGCAGCGCGTCCTGACGCTCTCCTCCATGGAGCGGAGCGCAGTGCGTCCTGACTCCCTTTTGCGCGCTGACCAAGAGTCTGGATGAGTAGCGCCCTTATGCTCCCTTCCCTTTATGAGCTTCTTTTCTGCAGCAAGGTGGGAATGAAAATCTAGACTTTTACAAGTAGAAAAGATATTTTAACTGACTGACAGACTGCAGAATCAGAACCATGGAGCAGCAGGATGTCTCCAAACAGTGCGCTCTCCGCTTCTCTCTTTTTCCTCTCTCTCTCTTTCTGTGTGTCCGACCTGATATAATTAACATATTGGTATGAAGGTATATGCCTGACATTAATCAGAGAGCACAGATTAATCGGGCTGAAATTGAGACCTCTAGTGATAAACACAGAGCAGCTCTCAGATCACTTCTCTCAGCATCAGCTGTTTTTTTGTTTTTTACCGCAACGAGCAGGTGTCCGTCAGACGCGATCAGAAACATCTATGAAGTGATTTATTCAGCTGTTCTGATGATCAGGTTGTGTTTAAACGAGATCAGTGTGAAAATGTTCATGCCTGTCTGAGAGAAGTGTGTAGTGAGGAGTTTTACAGGCTTTAAACTTCTGGAGTTATTGTAAAAATATAAAACTGATTCTTGGCGGATTTCACCGCATCTGCGGGTTATTTTTAGAACGTAACTCCAGAATAAACAAGGAATCACTGTATAGACACAGATCTGTTTAAACAAAAGTGACATTTATAAATACACTCATTTTCAATTACATTTTTGGGCCCACCCATTTTTTATTAGGCCCGGCCGAAAATCTATTTCTGGCTACGCTACTGTTCCTTTCTCTTTTTGTATGTAAATATTGTTGACGCCTACTCTGAGTTCAGAGCTGGCTGTTCGTATGTACAGTAAATGTGTTGACGCCTTGGCAGCTGGGAGAGCTGTTTGAGCTAGGAAGAAGGCTCAGTTAGTTTTGGAGTTTGGCGAAGTAATAATGTGAAGGAAACTTACTCTGTGTTGTCCTTTCCCTCCTCCACAGTGCTGCTTATTTCCGTCTGTGTAACATTCATGGCCTCCATCCATTCCTCACACCACACAGTGCTGCCGTTCTTGTTCACTCCCTTGTTAGGTCTTGCATCAACTACTGTACTTCATTACTTTTTGGTCTCCCTCAAATTTAAGGTAGTCCAGAACTCGGCCGTATCAGCTCCAGAACCCCATCAACCAACCACATCACCCCTGTCTTGCAGGAGCTGCACTGGATTCCTGTAAAACTCCAGATCACCTTTAAAACCCTTCTCCTTGATTTCAAGACATCCATAACCTGGCTCCTCCTTATCTCAGTGAACTAAAGTGTAAAACATCTGATGCTTTATTGTTTAAGTTTCTCCTGACTTTGACATATGAATGTTTGTCTTTCCTCGCCAGGCTTTGTGAGCTACGACAACCCGGTGTCATCCCAAGCAGCCATCCAATCAATGAACGGTTTCCAGATCGGGTTGAAAAGACTGAAGGTGCAACTAAAGCGTTCTAAAAGTGACATGAAGACTTACTAGGGCATCAAGGCTTGATGGTGATGTTGTTCACAGAATTTCACTTGCAAACAGGGTTTACATTTAAAGGCAATTTTCTTGTTTTACAATTTTTTAATTTTATTATGTTAAACAAGTTACTTTTGTTAGTATTGTGTGATTTTGCTGTGGTATGTATCATGACCTACTTTATAATAAAAAAATCAAACATGCTTTTCCATCACCCACACACAGAACTAAACATGAACCTCTCTTTAAAAAAAGTGAAAAAAAAAATCAGTTTTATCAACACAGGCGGTGCTGGTGTTTTTTACCCAGTGTGTTTATGTGATGAACCTGTTGTTTTGTTATCTTTTATTCTGAGTCAAGTCAATGATGCTTAACCTCTAAATAAAAAGAATCAACTACACTGTCTCTGTCATCTGTTTGAACATAACCCAACAGAGGTGGACCTCAGCGCTGCACATTACCAAAACTTGGAGAAAATGTCCACAAGAGTCACGGCTCCAAAAACTGGAAAGACTCAGGTTCATTCATCTGGTCTCCTAAAAGTCTGGATTGTTTCCTGTTCTATTGGATATCTGGTTAATTTAAAATCAAAGTACACGGTAAAATAAAAACAGTCAGCTCTAGTAAAACAAAACAAAACACACAACAACGAACAAAAAACATGATGTGTTTAACATTCCTCCAGTAATTCAGCTCTGTCCCAGTAACTGCCACCATAGAGTGACTCCCATGGGGATGGCGGTTCTGGCCGCGAATCCCCTGAGCGCAGCAGGAGTGCAGGACACCCTGGGCTACACCCAGCACTATGTTGTCTGCAGGCTTTCCCTCCTTTCTCTCACCTTTCTCTCCACAACTACTTCATCCCTCAGGATGAGCTCATTCTGTCTCACCATTGGATTCCAGAGAACTGCTATGTGTGGTCATCCTGACAAAGAGACATTCACTAGTGCTACGTGTCCCTTTCTGTTCTAATGATACACTCTCCCACAGCTTGTCATGGACTGTTGAATGAATTAAATATGTTGTCTTTAATCGTGAATGTGTGAAAAGATTTCAACTCTGAATGATTAAGTTAGTATAATAAGATTTAAAGTGATAATATGCAACTTTTTCATATTTTTAAATCTTCTCCTTGAGCCAGTCTGTGCTAATATGACCCTTTACAGAGTTAATGAAAAGTCACTTAGCCCCATCTGGTGATTAGATCCAGAAAACCATGATTGCAAAATCTCCGTCGCCGTCCCGGTACCCAGGAAGTCACGTGTCTCACGAGGGTTAGGCTAACCCAATGTGGCTAGCTGTTATGCTAGCGCTGGAGTGTTTTTAACTCATGATTCCTGATTTTTTTCAATCTCTCCCTGCTTGAACACAGCTGATTTCTTTGAAGGAGTAAATAACCGCTCCTGTAGAAAACTATGAAGGCTGAGGAGACATTTCAACACTTAGATTTAGCTGTTTCTAAGCAAGAACTATGGGCTATTTTATTTAATGCAGTGATTTAAAACGGACACCAGAGGGAGCCCAAAACACGCAAAACTGCATATTATCACTTTAAGTATTAATAATGGTTTACTTGAGTGTAGACCATAAGTTTCATTATTCACTTATCAAGTTTCTTAAGAAATAGAGAATTGGGGTTCTTTCATAAAAGGAATATGCCAGGGGGCTGTTACAGGCATTTGATGGGCAAACTCAATAAAGCTGAATGCCTGACGCTAATCAAAAAATGAAGAATTAGTTTTGAGGAGTTAACAGAAGCACACTGATATCTGTGTGATTAGATGTATGGTCGATTTTGTTGAAAAATAAATAAAGATGCTATGCTATTCAAGGCCAAAAGTCTGCTAATATCAAAGTTGTACAAGTTTTCTATATGAAACAAACCCAGTTGGAGCACCATCCAGCACTTCTCCCAGGGACTCCAAAAAGGGTGGGTACTCTGAGCTGCTATTTGGTGCATAAGCACAAACAACAGTCAGGACCCGTTCCCGATCCCGAAGGCGCAGGGAAGCTGCCCTTTCGTCCCTCGGAGAAAACCCCAACATACAGGCAGAGAGTCTTGGGGCTAACAGAAAGCCCACGCCAGCCCTCCACCTCTAAACCTGGATCAACTCCAGCAAAGAAGAGAGTCCAACCCCTCTCACGGACTTGGGTTCCAGAGCCAACGCTATGTGTCGAGGTGAGCCCGACTATATCTAGCCGGTACCGCTCAACCTCTTCCACAAGCTCCAGCTCCTTCCCCATCAGAGAGGTAAAGTTCCATGTTCCAACAGCCAGTTTTTGGGATTGGACCGCCAAAGCTCCAGCCTTGGTCTGCCACCTGATCCACAATGCACGAGACCCTTCATCATCTTCCTGCAGGTGGTGGGTCCACAGGTGAACATGCCCATGTATCTGGTTCGGGCTGGACCTGGCCAGGCCCCATGGGTGAAAGCCCGGCCACCAGGCGCTCGCTCACCGGCCCCAACCCCCAGAGTGAGACCCCGATAACGTCCCGACCATCTCTGGCTCTTTGATTTCACTTCCATGAAGAGTCTTCTGAACTGCACAAGTAGTGCTCGCTGCAGAACCAGAAAGGCGGAGCTGCACCAGAAGGCGGAGCTGCACCAGGTTCAGCCCCGCCCATTCAACCAGAGTCAGCCCTGCCCCGCTACACAGCCCCGCTAACTTGTTTTTTTAATTAACTTTATTGCAACCAGGGTCAGCCCTCCTCCGCTGTTTTTTTAAATAACTTTATTGCAAAAGAGTGAATTTACAAGAAAATAACTGAATGTTTCTCTTTCTGTTTCCCCTTGTTTTCAGGATAAAACATATCCTCAAAATTGATTAAAATGCCTGTGACTCCATATTTAAATCACTTTATATTAAACAGGTGTAATCTTTGATGCCTCTAGATTAGCGTTGCACCATTATAACTCAAAATACGCTGTAATTATTTCCTAACGAGCAACTCAGAGATCAGAAGAAAGCGCCGCCTTCCGGTTCTGCTGGGTTTCTCCTTATTTGGCAGCCTGACACTTCTGCTGCAGTAGGGGGCAGTGCCGTCGCGTGAAAGAGAAACGAAACTGAAACTAAACACTACACGGTCTATGGGCAATGGCGGTGGCACTGCCTCTCCCCAGTTGTCGTGAACGTGCATGTGGGCGGAGAATTGACCATATAAGCGAGTCCGGATCACTATGACCTCATAGCGAGCTGGAGTGAAAAAAACTGTTTGAAACCTGGGTCTGAAATCTGGAAGAGCTTCTCACTGGCTGGACTAGGAGACAGATGGATGCCGTTTTTTGCTCTTTCTGGCAGGTTTAAGGTGAGAACTAAACGTTGCAACATGATAGATAAGTCAGAAAACATGGAAACCGATGTCATGGGCACTTTAAATATCTCGGGGTTTCAGTCATGTTTTTGTAACAGTATTAGTTTGTGAATGAGAAACGTTAACGTTTTCTGTCATGCGGACTATAACGAGAGACAGTGAGCCTACCAGAGAAAGCCAAACTAACCCACTTTGCTTCGTAGCGTTAGCCGCTAATAGCGGCTATTAGCTGCTATCAGCTAGCGGCTGTTGGCTGCTCCTGGCGTGGGCCAAAGCACCGGGGAAACCCTGAGCACTTTGCGGACCCGCAGCACGTAGCTCTGCAGACCCAGGGTAGCATTAGCTGCTGATAGCAGCTGTTAGCGCTCTGTGGCTTAACCTGGTGGGGGCCCAAAGCACCGGGGGAAACCCTGAGCGCTTTGCGGACCCGCAGCACAAAACTGCACCGGACCAGGAGCACCGTACGAAGCTCCGTGGACACGTTCGCAGCATTTCCCGACAATGAGGTGTTGCATCTCCGCCGGACTTTGTACTCTGGATCCGGCGGAGGTGCAACACCTCGTTCTCGGATCTAACAGCCCAGTGTAATAGTTCAATATAACCAGCTCAATCACACGGGAGGTGTGGGAGCTGACTCTGATGCAATGGCCGGGTCTGATTGGTTGAATGGACGGGGCTGAACCTGGTGCAGCTCCACCTTCTGGTGCAGCTCCACCTTTCTGGTTCTGCAGCGAGCAGCCTCTCGAACTGCACGTTCTCTCACCCTTCACCTAGGACCAGTTTTCCATGGGTGACCCTACCAGGAGCACAAGTGCCCCAGACAACATAGCTCCTAGGATCATTAGGATACTCAAACTCCTCCACCATGATAAGGTGGTGGTTCAAGGAGGAGTGTTAATGTAAATATAACACTGAACTGTGTTTGTGCTGCAGAACATTACAGTTCAGACTGTGATAGGATACATGTTAAATAAAAGTGTATGGTTTTAGCTTTGTGGTCAATATCTTTCTTTTCTCAGCAGCAGCCCCCCCCCCCCCCCCCCCCC
>SSNR01000279.1:473974-522439 GCA_006937965.1 Callopanchax toddi
CCCCCCCCCCCCCCCCCAAAATAGTTTTATCTTATCTTAATCACTTAATCTCTAAATATAACTTGAAGTGCTTGCAAGCAAGTTTAACAAAGTTATGAAAGCTATTTCTTTTGCAATGATTCAGTTGTCTAAGGGAGCTTTATTGTATTCGTCATAGCAAGTTGTAAACAAGAATCGTAACATGTTCTTAAGGACTAAACATAACTTTCCAGCTCAGTTAAAAATCATTTTTTTAAAGATTATACGCCAAACTTCTTAATTCAGTATATTTCTGTCCCATTTCCTCTCAAAGTTAAAGACATTCATTTTAGGGTGTTAAATGTGATTATCCATCTAAAGATTTTTTACATAAATTTAATATTGGCAATAATCACCTTCTGTGATTGTGAAATTGAGATGATTGAACACATTTTCTACTTATGCGATGCATCTAAAGATTTCTGCTTTAATTTCTAGCACCGGATAACATGTAAAAGCTCTATTGTGCCCAGTACCAGATTTGGTCTACACTTGGAAAATTAAAGAGAAGACTTATGTTTAAATGCTTTGATTATATTGACTTTTTCTATTTTTATAAATGCTGTTTTTCCCCCCCTTCATTTCCCCAATTTTCCAAGATTTTTAAAATGACTTATTTTTGTTTGAGAGAGCATTGAAAAAACGTGAGGCTATCAAAACCCACACGTTACTGGAATATGTGAGTCAGTTTATTATTTAAAATTTTATAATGACTATTCCCTCAAAGTCTGAGAATGTGCGTATCCAGTTCCTCTTTTTGGTTTTGTTTGCTGTTTGTTATTGTTACTGCTCAGTCCTTTTTGTTTTGTTTTCCATGAGAAAACTTTTAATTCCTCTTTTAAGGCAATGATGTAATACTGCGCCAGACCGCGGGGGAGCAGTATTTCATCTTTACTGGTGTACAAACAGGAAACATTCCCGGGGTGAACTCCACAGAGATTGTTTGTTTTTTAAGAGTCTCTATCTGCTGTTTCTTTGTTTTGTTTCTTTGGTTTTTAAAGAGGACACAAGAAACGGTGGACAGCTGAGGGACAACATGGCAACTACCATGAGCACCCAGAGAGGACAGGTAAGACGACTCGTGGTTTAATCAGGAAAACAATCAACATTTCTCGTCTGTCAGCGGCCCGCGGCCAGCCTGGTCCCTAACCCTTAAATGATAACCCTACGGCCGGTGGCAGGTCCGGTGAGGCTCCGTGGCTGGTTCTGGTTCACCAAACAGAACGGTGTTCAGGATACACTGGGCTTCAGATCAGTGGAGAAGCGCTTCATATATAGGCGGCTGAATCGATGCCTGATCAAAACTCTGCGAATGTCAACAAACGGTTCATTTAATAAATAATATGCTTGTTATTAATGAAGGCTGCATGTTGCTATCAGGCCGATGTGGTAGAATATTGTAGTTCTGTAACAAAATAGACGGAGAAAAATTATGGAGCTAAATGAGGGCCATAATGCTTATTAATTTGAAAAAGAAACGATAAAAACTACAAGTTGGAACTGAAGACAAGTTTTGATCTTGAACATTGAAATAATTTTTAAAATGTCTTTAAAATAGCTAACATTTACTTCCATTCGTAGATATAATTCTCTTTTGGTTTTCATAAATCTGCTTTTATATTTTCAGGTATATGGAAGCCTATTTCAGCCACTTAAACCATTTTTATTCTCATCCCATAATTATAACTAAAAGCCTATTCATACTCCACGAGAATAGGCCTTTAGTTTTACAAAAAACTAATTTATAATATATTGTAAACTTTGTATTTCATTTTCATGAGATAGTATCTCATTAATATCCCTGAACTTGACAGTGCTTGGAAGTTTTTCTATTCTGGTTCGTATTAGAATATTAGACAAGCATGATCCCTGGATTAGTGTAAAAGTTAAAGGAGTGGTCCAGTGTGTTATTTTATAGTTTTTCATTGCTCTCTAGTGTAATTCAATGCTATCTGTGTCATTTTTATAAAGAAAGAAGCCTTGATGCTTATAATATAAGCTTTAGAAGTTTGCTGTTTTACACCTGAGTTTGAAACAACAGGATTCTCATTAGTATTAATGATATGTACAGCCCTCGCTTCTGATTGGCTGTAGGTATTTGATACTGAATGTGACGGCAAACAAACATGGCAGACAGACTTTATGTGGATAAAGTTAAGGTCGGAGGAAAAATTAGAAGAATCGCTTCTTCAGCGTTTGTCAATGAATGATTCAGAAGGGTAATACTCACAATTGAATTGACGTTTTCTCCTAAAAGCTCACAGCCTCGCCCTCGAGCATACCTCCATTTTCTCCACACAGACTGCGGCTGCAATCCACACTGAACCCGCCTTCAGCGACTGGAACCCGGGGATCGGTTTAGCGGGCTGATATACACACCTCACCAGCTTTCTACCCACGTGCCGCCTCACTGGTCCGGCCAAAAGTTTGAGCTGTGTCGTCCACTAATGAGAAGCACACACACTCACTGCTTTTGTGTGTCAATACCTCCAAATAACTGCTAATTTGCTAATTTGCTGCTGGGATTTCCAGTTCAAAACTGGACTTTACATTGTGACATCATCATTATTATCATTAGAAAATGTTTTATTTGTTTCATGATTGTTCATATTCTGGTTTTTGAGTGTTTGAGTTGAAGTGTGCTGTGTGGAATTTGTTTTCACCCTTCATTTAAAAACCAACACTCTGGTTCTGGGCGGTCCAGTCAGGGCTGCTGGACTGGGATGGAAAAATGTCCCTGGTATTTTCGATCCTGGCAGCCCAGCATGATCTTACAGGTGATGTTTGGTTTTTGTCCGGGGGAGTTTGGGGGCTGTAAGCCGTGTCAAGCGGGCGTATGTCACCTGTCACTCGCAGCTCCATAGCGCGCTGCAGCGGGAGGAGGAAATTCAAATGAGCCGCTCAGATCACAGGCTGGGCAGACGGATTGGTACAGTCCAAACTGGTCCAAAATCACCAGCAGACATGGTGTCCACACCTCAAACATGCTGGCTCTTTTCCTGCCACATCACACGTTTCTGCTGTGTTGTTCAGGTGTTTCGGCCCAAAATCTTTGGTGGCTGAATTTTTGGTGCATCCCTACTGATTAGTCAAAGTAATTTATAAATTAATCCAAGCCTAGTTTAATTTTATTATTCCCCAACTTTACATTTGATTTAAAAACAAATTTTTTTGGATCTCTCATAAGCAACTCCGCAACATTTTGTGTATTATGTTGTGTCTGTTATTTGTTACAGTCTGGGGTATTTTAGCAAGAGAGGCCTTTTTTCAATCCAATGTACCTAGGCCCCTCCCAAAACATCCCTTCTCCTGATCCCTCTTAACTTCTTCAATAGAGCACTCTAATGCATTTTAGGCAAGTTTAGTCGCCAAATGTTTAGTTAGACTTAGTTTTGTTGGGTTTGACTTAGGGCTGGGCGATTAATCAAATATCGAATTTTATAACTCTAATCGATGTCATTTGGCTCCTAATCGTATGTTCGATATTTAAAATAAATGAAAAGAAGCAATTAAATTCCTGATGTCCGTGTCCCTTTAAGAAGCTGTGACACGACTCAACTATGCTAGTCACGGGACTCCTCCTCCTATACTTTGCGTTTGCAGGAAATTTTAGTCTGTGGAGCAATTATGCTGCTACAGCTCCATCTAGTGGACAACTTGTGTTTTTGAGCATACAGGTAGTTATCGTCCATTTATCGTTGTCGAGGTTAACTCCTCAATAAATCGTGATATTGATTTGAGGTCATATCGCCCAGCCCTAGTTTGACTAAATTTAGTTTGGTTTGGTTGAGTTAGATTTAGTTTGGTTAATTTTGAGTGTAGTTAGGTTGAGTTTAGTTAGGTTTAGTGTGTTTGGGTTTTATTGGATTTGGTTCATTTGGGTTTACGTACATTAAGTTTGGTTGAGTTTATTTGGATTTGGTTTGGTTTTAGGTTGGGGTCTGTTGCTTTTGTGTAAGGGTTATGATTAGTTTTGTCTGGTTGGGTTGAGTTTGGTTAGTTGGGTTTACTTTGATTGGGTTTAGTTGATTTGGATGTTATATGTTTAGCTAGTTTTACTTAGGTTAGGTCTGGTGTGATTTTTTTAAAGAACTTACTATTTTTCATGTAACTTTCTTTTCATTTCAAATGTTGACATTCTCTTTATCCAGTCTGTCTAAAAGCCTGTGTGTTATTGTTGACTTTGCTCAGGTGTTTATTGGAGAGCTTCCACAGGACTTCTTACGAATCACTCCCACCCAGCAGCAGCAACAAGTCCAGCTGGATGCCCAGGCAGCCAGGCAGCTTCAGTACGGAGGCTCCATCAGCTCTGTAGGGCGCCTTAGCATCACCGTGGTCCAGGTACACACACCTGCTACACTTAGTACAGAGTTTGGTAAACACTTTAAAAGACAGTAAACAGTTTGACATACAGTTAAGTAACCAGTTTAATAGACAGTTTAATAACCAGTTTGATCAAAGTTAGGTAAACAGTTTAGTAGACAGTAAACATTTCAGTAAATGCCTACCTGATTTTACCATTTTTGTTTTTAGGCTAAACTGGCAAAAAATTATGGTATGACACGGATGGATCCATACTGTCGGATAAGACTGGGCTATGCTGTTTATGAGACGCCGACAGCTCATAATGGAGCCAAAAATCCTCGCTGGAACAAAGTGATCCAGTGCACAGTGCCCCCAGGGGTTGATTCCTTTTACCTGGAGATTTTTGATGAGGTGAGCAGCATACAGTAGGTTTAAATTGCCATTGCCATGTTTTTGACTTTTTTGTAGGTTTAGTGGGTTTTGGTTCATATGGTCTTGTAGATCTAGTGTTTGTTGAATTTAATGAGTTCAATTAGTGCTGTCCTGAGCATGGGCATAAATTGGGTGGGGTGGGAACATGTCCCCTCCAAAATCCCATCAAACCTCAATTATATACTTTAAATATTACAGCGATGTCTGTTGAAAACACAATACAAATTGTTCAACTTAAAAAAATGTTTGAGATTTAAAACTTTTGAAAGATTCAGAGAGACTTTTTGACTTCTCAAAAACATTTTGTCACACTCCAGAGACCAGAT
This sequence comes from Callopanchax toddi, assembly GCA_006937965.1. Lineage (NCBI taxonomy): Eukaryota > Metazoa > Chordata > Actinopteri > Cyprinodontiformes > Nothobranchiidae > Callopanchax > Callopanchax toddi. Next base: position 479,056 of record SSNR01000279.1, read on the forward strand.
AGAGCACAATTATCTCCAAAGGCTCTCAGTGGCACAGACAGTGACTTCCAGTCCTCCTCCACCGCCTTCTCCATCACTCTAGAGGACCTGATGTTACTCAGGGCTTCAGAGGAGAAGTTCCATAGATGTCCTAGTTTGACGATCCCCGCCTCAATGAACTTGTTCTTTAGTGTAGCTGATGTTAGAATCCCAGTATAAGGAAGAAAATCATTATCAAACAGTGGTTCCTCCTGCAACCATCTCCCTGGTGCAGGGTCAGGTGCTTGTGTGACCTTCAGCACTTTAAAGACCTCCAACACTGACGAGTAGAAGGGAGTGAGTCCCGTCAGGTCAGGTCCAGCAGGTTTCAGCAGGAACGATGTTTATTCAGACCCAGTCAATCAGCTTTTTGTAGAAGCAGGTGAGCGAGGGGCAGCCAGTGATGACCAGACCAGAAAAAGACACTTGAACTTCCTCCAAGAGACCCGGGGGTGGAACCAGTACGACCAGTCTGTGCCACAGAAATGAGGCCACCAGGTTGTTTGCTATCAGGACTCTTCCCCTGTAGGACAGCTGGGGCAGCATTCATTTCCATTTAGACAACTTAGCCTCCACCCTCTCCAGCACTCCCTCCCAGTTCTGTTTCTGAAACCCTCACTACCAAGGTACTAAGGTTTTAAGGCCTCTGGTTCCCCACCTCACCCCATCAGGCAGAGCAGGGACGTTACCAGAGTCCCAGTCCCCCACCAGACAGGCCTCACTCTTCTCCCAGTTCACTCTCGCTGAGGAGGCTTTCTCATATAGAGCTAAACTGTCTCTTAGCCCCTGGGCGTCCTGCTGGTCCTGAATAAAAACATTGACATCATCAGCGTACGCTGACACCACTAATGGAGGACATGGGACTGATTTTGGCAGAGTGAGACCTTTCACCTTCCTCCTCAGCATGGACAAGAGAGGCTCGATGGCCAAGCTGTACAGTTGTCCTGAGACGGGACAACCCTGTCTGATTCCTCTCTGGACTGGTATGGGACAGCTGAACCCCCCCGCTACCTTCACCAGACAGCTGACCTGGTTATACAGCAGCTTGATCCCCGATAGAAAAACCTCCCCAACCCCAAAGGCCCTCAGTGTGGAGAACAGAAAACCATGGTCAACACGATCAAAGGCCTTCTCCTGATCAATGGAGACTAGACCCACATTAACATGTCATCTACACACATCAAACACGTCCCTCATCAAAAATAAATGATCCAACATTGATTTGTTTATTGAGTTGTTTTTGTTGTGAGCAGAGAGCCTTCTCAATGGACGACCGGATAGCCTGGACTCATGTTACCATTCCAGAGGGGCTGAGGGACGGCAGCGTGGTGGACGAGTGGTTCAGCCTCAGTGGGAGGCAGGGAGACGACAAGGAGGGAATGATCAACTTGGTCATGTCGTTCTCTGTGAGTTCAGTTAGAGTCCTAGTGACCGCCGTCTGCATCTGGGTCAAAGGTTAAGTCTTGTCTCTGTCTCCTTTAGTCCTTACCAGCAGCAGTGATGAGTCAGCCTGTGGTCCTGATGCCCTCCGTCTATCAAGAAGGAGTGGGCTACATCCCTATAGCAGGTGAGGGACAGAGAGACACACTCGTTGAGTGAAGCTGATTGATTGATTGATTGCAAATATGACCTTTGACCCTAGGAGTTCATGGGGTGTACAACCAGGGCGTTGTTCCAATGGGGGTGCCGGCCCCCCTGCCAGCTGCTGGGGCCCCGGGGCCCGTCTTTAATGAGGATGACCTGAAGGCGCTGCAGGAGCTGTTCCCTAACCTGGACCAGGAGGTGATCCGGACGGTTCTGGAGGCCCAGCAGGGAAACAAGGATGCTGCCATCAACTCCCTGCTGCAGATGGCTGAGGAGTTCTGATGGGCTGCATCCAATCACAGGCCAGGGTTCAGCTTCAACCTCACGGCAAACCAGATGTATTTATTCTTCATTTTAACTCACAAAATAACTGATTATATCTATATTTGTGTTTGATGCGGCCATGAAAATAAAAATGTCAAATGTGTCAGAAAAGCTCCAAAGTCCTCAGTAGTCCTATTTATTCACCGTGAAGAGAACTGGACCTCCTCCACAGCTTCTCTGAGAGGTCGGAGATAAAAATACCAACACATGGCTGTCTGGTTTATTAGGTACACTGTTCAGCTGCTACTTAACGCAGGGCAGCAACTAGATAACAGTTATTTATTTATAAAGGGAACATGCATATTAATATGTTAATATGCAAGGTTCTAGCCAGGGTTCATTTTCAACTTTAGTCCCATAAATAAAAAAATATATCTAGAAGGGTTAAAAAATAGCAGCATAAAGTAAAATAACATTACACACAAAGAGACCAAGGTTCCCTAGTTGTTCAGACCCTTCAGGTTTAAAACATGTCCGTGAAAGTCTTCAGACCCTCAAACGTTCCAGTTAGTCCTGTTCCAGCATCACAAAATAAATGTATTTAATGTGATTTTATGTGATCCACCAACACAAAGAAGTGAATAATTGTGAAGTAGATGGAAAATGTTTATATATATGAAAGTTTTTTTTTTTTTTTAGAGCTGACCTGTGTGTTCTTCAGTCTCAGTATAAATACAGCTGTTCTGTGAGACTTCAGGGGTCTGTTAGAGAACATTAGAGAAGTAGAAGTTCAGTAGTTACTGAAGAGTAACAAACTCCCCAGACGGGTCAGGAAGGAAGCAGTGGAGAAGTTTAAAGGAGGGTTGTTTTAAAGCAAATCCCAAGAACATCTCACAGAGCTCTGTTCAATCCATCATCAGAGAACAGCGTATGGTGCAACAGCTAACCTACCAAGATGGATGTCCACCTAAACTGACAGGCTGGGAAAGGAGAGCATTAATCAGAGAAGCAGCCAAGAGGCTCATGGGAACTCTGGAGCTGCAGAGATCAACAGTTCACGTGGGAGAATCTGTCTACAGGAGAACAATCAGTCAGCCATTTCTCCTCTGCAGCAGCTGCACTTCCTGTCTGTCTCGCTCTCAGACAGAGAGACACAGGTAAAGAGTCAGAGCTCAGCTTGAGAGTTTGACTTTCTTGGGAGCTGATTGGTTGACACTGATTCTGTTGCTGACCAATCAATGGTAGAAACACCCACCTCATTATCATACACAGGAGAAGGAAAAATAAATAAATGAGGAAATAATTTGATTTTGTCCATTTACTTGTTTGATTTATTTCGTGTTGTTTTTATGTTGCTCTTACTTCTTTATTATAGTTTTTGTTTGGTGACTCCTATAGTTTTATGGTGTCCATGTTGCAGTCTGATCAGTTTTTGTTTACTTTTCGTTGCTTCTCAGCACTCAGAGGAGTGCTGCTAAAATGTTTTTCAATGTTGCTTCAGTGAGTCTAGTACTTTGTCAGTTGCTAGTAGTATTTTTATACACATCTTGGAAAGTCTGTTAGTTTAATGTTGCACATTATTTACATAAATGCATTTATACAACAATTGAACCTCAATTTTGTTGTTCAATGTCTCATTGCTACAGTGACAATAAAGATTCTGATATATATTTTTATTGACTGTACAGCTTTTTATTGTTGTAGTAAATATACTCGCTGCTGTTACACCTTGAATTTCCTGTCTGAGAGACAAAGGAATTGAATCTTTTCAAAATCAAGACTTTTTTTTAAAGTGCCAGTTTAAAAAGGTAGGTTTCCTAGTCCAAATAAAGGTTGTTTTTTTTTTATTAAATAACGTTTTGGTGATGAAGAAAAAAGCTACTTTCGGTTCCGTCAATATATTTCATGTGACGTCACTTCCTAATGATATATTTCCGGTTGCGTCATAATAAACGCCATCTTCGTCTGCAGCCAGATGTTCTTGAGCTAAGGTCGCGTTAGCTCCAGTGTCTCATGCTGTCCATAGCCGCCCGCTCCGGGGCTTTGGCCCCCTACATGCAGGCTACTGCTGCTGCCGTGGTGGGGCCGCTGAAGACCCTGGTACCCGGAGTCATTGTGAAGGGAGAGCCCCTCCTGATGGATCCGAAGAAGCCGCTCCTGTGCCGGGAGTCGCTGAGCGGTCAAAGCCCAAAGACGGGGCCTACAGTCCGGGTTAGCATCCACGGTGAGTCCGGTCGTCTACCAGTTTTCCTAAGGGAAATGAAGGATACTGGATTTCTTGGTTCTTCCCTCAGAAACCCAGACCTGAGTCACAAACCAGATGAGCTCTGAGCTCACTGATGGTTGATAAAGTTATCAGGATGAATTTTATCCAATCAAACAGTTTAACACATTGATCTGTCACCTGACAATAAAGGATTGTATTTAGTTTACAGGTGACCAGGTTAAAGCATAAACTGTCTTTTTTTTTTTTTACCACATCAGATAACTTAAAACTGATTTTTTTCCCCACCTTCCAAAAAGTGATTGTAGCATCCATCTGTAATGCCTTAAAATGGCTTTATTTCTCTACTGTTTATTTCATTATCCTCATTACAGCATGCAGGACTCTTTTCATCATGTTTTTGGTAGTAAAACTACTTGGGCTATTTGACTGCACCCAGCTGTGCAGCGCAGCATTTAAAGGTGTGGTTTACTCAAAAACCTTTTTTTTTTCTTCTTTTTTTAAAAGGTTTTCATGGATTCTAATGGGTCCCCCTGAGCCGGTCATGTAGGCCAAAAATGAAAACTGTCTGTTCCTGGTTATTTTTATTTAATTTTTTTTCTTCTTATCCTTGATTTACAGCTTGGTTCAGAAACCCAATATGCAAATTCACATTGTGACGTCACAAAGCTAATTTGCACACGGCATCTGACCCATCTTGGCTAGCCCCGCCCCACAGACAGGCCCGGATAATGCACAGGCTAGATATGGCTCGATAGCATAGTAAGCTAAACCGTGAGTTTTGCTCTGCAGACTTTCTACATATCCACTTTCCACATTTCTAGTGTGGCTAGAGCCTTGTGTGGTCTGGGAGCCCCATTGGCTAGTAAAAAATATAGAATGTTCATATAAACACAAATGAATATGAATGAAAAGGAGCTGAGAGAGGAAAAAATGTCTTATATTTTCTGCCTCTTTTTACAAAACAAAAATCATCAAAATCAGTTTCCACCACACTTTCAAACTTAGTCACTGAGGCCATCCCAATTTATGTTTTTATAATATAATACCTTTCATTTAATACATTTCTATTATAATACTGAGTTTGAATCATTTATTTCCATAACTTCACACCATTTACAGAAATACTCAACGCCTTCTCTTCGGTGTAATATTTTCCTACTTTATTGATGACAAGGACCCCCCCCCCCCCCTCAAAAGACCAGCCCATCACCACGGTTAAAAAAATCCTAGAGGAAACCCTGGACAGCCATACAGAGCCCGCCCCCGATCGGTTTCTTGGTTCTTGCTCATCCCTGTCAAAGCGAATGATGCTGAAGCCGTCCAGTTGCAGCTCTGTGTCCTCGGTAAGCCAGGTCTCCGTACAGCAGAAGACGCTGATCTGACGATCGTCCTGATCAGACTTGAGGAGGGTGGAAAGTTCATCCTTTTTGTTCAGAAGCGATTGCACATTTGACGGCGCGATTGCAGGTAGCAGTAGCCGACTGCCTCTCCTCCTTAATCTGTTCCTTATTCCTCCTCTGGACCCTTTTTCCCTCCGGATACGTTTCCGATTGTGGTTTCTACAGAGAATCTGATGAGGAATTTCGTCATGCAGTGCATGTGTTGGTGCTGGATGCTGAGCTCCAATAGGTTGCTCCCTGAATACGTGAGCCTAGCAGTGTTGGTGTCGAACGGCTGTGCCAATGTCAAACAAAGTCCGTTTACTGGCCATAACCATGAACCAGAGGGTAAGCGGATAAAGTACTGTGGTTCTCTATTGAAGCACTTCATTTTTCCTCAAAAGTACACACAAGAACATGAAATAAACAAAAGTACTCAACCACTCAGCTGTGTTAGGAGTCGCCTAGCAGGAGCGTGCCCCCTCTATTTTCTGTTCTGTTCTGTATTAGTAATAACTTTGTCAGTTGAGATGATATTTTTTTTTAATATTTACATTGCAGGTTCCTCTGTGTAGCCTCCAGGCAGATAATCCAATGGACACGGCATCACTGGACAGCGAATCCTCAAGCTCTAACATCATGTGATGTGACATCATGTGATGTGAACCCCATCAGAACAACCTGCCCAGGTGAAGCTGGTCACTACGGAGGCTTTTAGTGAGCTGTTCTGGACTAGAGCGATAACTGTCTGTTTCATGTAGTACAATATTTATATGAACTATTATTAAAAAAGTTTAAATCTAAAAAGAATGTGTTGCTTGGTTTTTAATGATAGTACTTACACTGGAGCGACAATGGCTCAGGGGAAGAGAGGTCGCCCTTCATGCAGGAGACTTGGCTTCAAATCCAAGTCCTTGGACAAAATACTGAACCTCTAGTTTCCCCATGGGTGTCAGCCCACTGCTCCTCAAACATGAGAATCAGTCAAAAGCAGAGACACTGTTTCCCAAAGGAGACAAATGATAAAGTATACCATTCTACGGTATACAATTCAAATGTTGGACCAGTAGGTCACATTTCTAATGCTAAATAAATAAATGATGTCACAAACATGGCAAATGTCTATGCCACGAAGATGCCAGATTTTTTAGTAACCCGGGGAGTGTGATGCACATGCGCTAGCGTGAGATTGGTGAGATACAATTTATTTTCCTTCTGTGTCTGGTAATGAGGTGGGTGTTTCTACCACTGGCCTAAACCATAATTGGTCAGCTACAGAATCAGTGGCAACCAATCAGCTCCCAAGTAAGTCTCAAACTCCCTGGCTGAGCTTTTGGCTCTTCAACACCTCCATCTGTTATGATTTATGACCATTTTAACAGGCGGTTTAGTGAGTTATGAGACCATCTCAGTCATTTTATTGACATTTATGACTAAACTTTAGTCTGCTGCTCATTTAAACCTTTGAATCAGCACCAGGTTCAAAAATCCAAGTATTTTAACAGTCGTCAGCAGCTCCTCCCATCTGTGTGTCTCTGTGTGCTGAGAGCGAGACAGACGGGAAGTGCAGCACTTCAGAGAAACACTCTGTCCCCCCTTAGTATCATTTTAACAGTAAATACAATCACTAGAAATGAGTTACATTCTATAACGCTTTCAAATGTCTCCTCTGACAGCTCCTGCAGCCAGCGAGGAGGTAGTGTGGGACGCTGCTCTGCAACCTGGACCTCAGTCTCCCAGAGGCAGACATGCGATGCAGCTGCCTGGTCCCTGTGCTTACTCACTAAACCACCTGTTTAAATGTTAATCATGTAAAACTGTGGCATTGAAGGAACCCATTAGATGGCATAAAAACATTTGATATTTCATTAGTAAGTTGTGGTTATTGACCTAGAAGACAGAATTGCATACCGTTTTGTGCACGTTGTGGGGCATGAAACAGGGGGTATTGTCCAGAAATATGCTGTTGATAGACCTGCAAAAACAAAGATATTCATTTATTTATTTGGAAACACCAACAACATATAGAGTTTGCAGATTGTGTTGTCAGCTACAGGAGGTCTGCTGATTACTGTAGTGAAATGACTCAAATGTGTTAGTTAGTAATTGTGTGTCATTAATACATCAGTTTCATTGCTGAGTTCTGTGTCCATGATTGTACAAAAAGTGAAGTACGGCGTCTTACTTTCTCTGTGGGACCTGCTGGCAAGACATGCCTTTAACACCTCCCTGGGGAGGCGTCCAGGAGGCATCCTAACAAGATGCCCAAACCACCTCCACTGGCTCCTTGAACAACCTCCTCCTTATCGTGGTGGAGGAGTTTGAGTGCCCTAACGATCCTAGGAACTATGTTGTCTGGGGCACTTGTGCCCCTGGTAGGGTCCCCCATGGCAAATTGGTCCTAGGTGAAGGGTGAGACAAAGTTCAGAAGACTCTTCATGGAGGTAAAATGAAAGAGCCAGAGTACCCAGCCCGGAGGGTTACCGGGGTACCACCCTGGAGCCAGGCCTGGGGTTGGGGCCAATGAGCGAGCGCCTGGTGGCCAGGCTTTCGCCCAAGTGGCCTGGCCGGGCTCAGCCCGAACCGGATACATGGGCTCATTCACCTGTGGACCCACCACCTGCAGGAGGTGCATGAAGGGTCCGGTGCATTGTGGATAAGGTGGCAAACCAAGGCGGGAGCTTTGGCGGTCCGATCCCCGGACACAAAACCTGGAGTCAATTAGGATTCTGTTTTTCCCAGAGATCCAGAATCATTTTCTTTTTATTTTGTGGTGTTTAGTGACAGGTTGTTTATTGAGTATCACCCTGATAGTCACACACATTCCGATCTGCCCTGAATGGCCTAAGAACAGCCAGCAGGTAGGACTGTTGACACTAATGTATGATTCTGCATGTTAGAGAAGGCCTTAAAATGGAGATTTGTGATTAACTTCACCTAGACTGCATAAACCTCTTGGGGGTGTACTATTTTCTTTTCTTAAAAAAATTCATGGTAAATGGAACTGGGTTGCTGCATTGACATGCATGCTGCCTGTATGTTGTGCATTTGTTAGCAACATTTTAAAATACATACATTTGCATAATACATGTATAATTTGCTTATACTGTGTCAGTTTTTTATATTATGGTTTAGAAGGTGACCCTAGAATAGTGGTCAAGTCCTTTAAAATAAATTTTTTGGAAACCGATCGGGGTATATATTTAATGGTAAATTTTATTTTTATATAATTAATATGTTGTTAGTGTAACCACAGGGACCTAAATAATATCTGAAATTGTGAAACAGAACATGAGCAAGCCTATGCATTATTGTCTTCAAACTGAAAGGGCTGACATTTTAACTTCAGCTGAGGAACAGAGGTTTTTTTTTTTTGGGTTATCAGAACTGAAAACCAACCCTTGCTTGCTTATAAATGCCTTTAAAATCACACAATTGAGACAATTTAATTCTATTGAAAATACAAATTTTATTATCAATTTTATTGCAAAATTCTCCAATGAAAGGATTTCTTGTTTAAATGCAAACCAAGGTTCTTTGTTAAATGGTAAATGTCCTGTATTTATAGAGTGCTCTACACTCCCCAAAGCGCTGTACAACATGAAGAGTCATTCACACACTGGAGGTGATAAAGAACACTGTAGTCTCAGCTGCCCTGGGGCACACTGATAGAGGTGAGGATATAATGCACCAGCGCTCACCATGTCCCTCTGACCACCACCAGTAGGCAAGGTGGGTGAAGTGTCTTGCCCAAGGACACAACGACAATGTAACCAGAGCTGGGATCGAACCAGCAACCCTCCAGTTGCCAGACTGGCCACTCTACCAACTGAGCTACATGCCAACCCGTTAAGTCACATGTCTGTTTCTTGGTTCACTCTGCCTAGCTCAGGGGTCTTCAACTAAATATGCCAAAGGTCCAGGGTGCTCATTTATAAAACTTTGCGTAGAATCCTTACTAAAACTTGCTTAAGCTCAGCCAAACAAGTTTAGGTACGCAAATTCCATTTCCGATTTATAAAACCCTGCGGACGCACAGATCCACGCAATTCTGCTTTATAAATCGCTCTCAGACCTAGAACTGCGCTCAGCTGTTTCTGGGTCAGAACCCTCCTCCTACACACCCACATTCTGCCATATACGGTCAATGCAAAGTACCTCATGAATAATTACATATGCATAAACCGGTGGGTTTCTGGCTTTTAACAGTAAATCGTCACAACGGAGAGGTTTAGGAAGCGTAATTTTACAGAGGCTGAAACTCGAAGTGCTTGTGGTGGATGGACGGGAAAATGTTTTATTAGGTGGTGAAATGTGACGAATTACGAACACGGAAGTGCTCCGAGAGACGTCTCCCTGCAGCGCGTCTGCTGTCAGTCTGACAGAGAGATCGTGAAGATCTAAGAAACGTTTAATGACAACATTTAATTTAATCCAAAGCGGAAGACACGTCATGCTGTTCATCCTATCAAACAGTCAACCTGTTGGATAAAATAATCGCTGGTTGAAACCCGAGAACGGCCGGTGACACCGGGTTTTACTGGTTCCGATGGTTCTGTTGATCTAATACTGGACCCAGTTGATCCATAGGATGCTCTAATGAATCTATCAGCTGATCAATGGTCCAGTCATTATCTAGAAATCTCTAAAAACTCTCTCCCATTCATCCGGAGTCTGCCTGCTGGCTGAGCTGCAGCGCATCCAGCGCATTACGCACAAGTGTCACTGCAGGATTCCTAAGTCTCAGAAATCACAATTAATGCACCAATAAGTGCAGTTTGTTCTATAATCTGAAGACGACTGGATGAACATAATGGGATATTTTTCGAAAATGCGACATATTTTCATTCAGATTTAAATTTTTATCTTTTTAGAGACGGATTGTTGGTTCTGTGTGCACGAGGGTCTACAAGTCTTAAATTGTGTCATAAATTCAACATTTTTCATCTCACCAGCTGCTCTGACTGGTTTCACGTCTCCAACATGTGCTTACGCAAGGTCTAAAGTTTGCTTAGAGTTGCACACATTTTCCCATTACGTTTTCTTTTATAAATCCCAAATTTTGCGTAAAAACTGACCTATGCAACCTTTTGGCCCATTTTGTGTGTAAGCAAGTTTTATAAATGAGCACCCAGATCAGCTTTCGCGACCTGGTCCTCGGTCCAGGGTGTAGCGTTTTGAAATAACTTAGTTATTTTAACTACACCCTCTTCAGATAAACATTAGCTTATTTTTGGATTCTAATGAAAGTGATAGACTGTCATTTAACCCTGATAATAGCTAATATTTATTGAAGGTATCTAGGTTCTTTGAAAGAGTACAGTGAATTGAAATACCTTATTAATAACGTGAAGCTGAGACCAGATAAGATTGAACAACCATTTAATTTGAAAAACCTAAGAACACAGACAGATAAGACAGTTTGAAAGTTTGATGTAAACACAATTAATATTCTTAAACATGTTGAGGATGTTGAAGATAGTTTAATTGTGAGTTTTAACGGACCGTAGCATATGTTTTAATGACTAGGGAAGTTAGTTAATTTAGTTAACCTAGTTGTGACTTTAAGAGTCAATTTAGGGCTAATTTGAGTTTGCAATGGGATTTAGTTTTGGCTAATTTAGAGTGGAAGAATTAAGCTTTATCAAAGCAAACCTCTCGATCAGAAAGTGGTGTTCGCTCACTGAAAGGTGGATGCTCCTAGATCTGACAGGCGTTGGTTTCTCCACGAGCTGAGGCTGGAGTCCCCAGACTCGGAGTGGTGGTCCTGGAAGGCGTGGCCGCCGAGGACCTCGCCGGACAGTCCGTGGATACGTCCTGCAAGGGAGGCATCTCAGCAGGCATGCTGAAGTCATTTCTGATCAGTTCCCGTGGTGAGGGAGAGACTGAGAGGCCTTGTTCAAAGCTGATGAAGGTTCAGCTAAGACTCTGAAGATAGCAGCTCAGGCTGCATTCAGATTCAGCATAGACTCGGCATAGAGCAAGATTCTATGAGGACTGTACGTACCGGAACTGAGTATTAGTTTTGAGACTACGTTATCTTAAATTCAACCAATCAGAAGACATTAAGTGTACTAATCAGAACTGAGTTAGTGACTTGTGAATAGCTCTGATTGGGTAGGGGACTGTGAGGGAGTTCCCAACTCACATATGACTTCCGCCCGTTAAACTCATATTATAAATGTAGAAAATGCATGACATAGCAGAGAAGCATTATAACACTTTGAGTGTGAGTGTGTAGGTGACCCTGAGCAGGAACACTACAGGAGAATGTTCTGTAAACAAGAGATTACAGTTGGAACACCAGCCTGTGGTGTTAAAGAAGAGACTCCTTTACAGAGAGTGTTTTATTAGACCAGCTAGTGTCCAGTTAAGGTCATCTGGGAGATGGACACCTGAAAGTGGACTGTAGGACACCTGTAGGGATCTTGATTCAGGTTAAAACATAATCCAAGAGTCATTGTATTCCAAGTTATCAGGAAAAAGATGGATTATTGTTGTGATGGTCAACAGAGGTCAAAGGTCAGAGGATATAGCCTATTTGGTGAGGCTACAGGGGGCAGTGCCACCTTAACCTGCTCACACACACACACACACACACACACACACACACACACACACACACACACACACACTACAAAGAAGTCACCCCAGTGCAGGAACTCTGATAAGAGAGGCACATTGTGATCACAACCCTACAGACTTTATGCTAATGAGAAACACTGAAAGTAAACAAAAGACGTGTGGATTGTTTGATCTCTTCACTGTATGTGACATACTCTTCCGGTTATATTTTGAGAAAATGAAAAATAGAACAAGTATTATTCATTCTTTTCCTGAAACAGTAACAGATTTCCACACCCACATAATAAAACAAAGTCTGTAGCAGCCACATTATACAGCCTGCCCTGTGCAGGCTGCACTGGTTTAACCAACAAGTCATTGACCTTCACAAACAGAACAGCCAAGGCTGTCTAAAGAGTGACTATATAACAAGGTCAAAGAGCTTCAGGAAGAGCTAACTGCTTTAAACTGCAATACTCCGGTGGCTTTGTGTTAAATAGGTTTGTATTGGGGAGGTAAAGATGACATTACAACAACATGCTGCTCCTCCTGTTACTAACCACTGCACCTGATCGTCCAGGTGACTTCAGTCTGTTCATATTGACAGAAACATTGATTACACATGTAGTATGTGCCTGATTAATTTATATATTTTTATCAACAACTCAACTGTCCTGTTTTATTCAGATAAATTCTTCAAAAACAGCAGGTTATATGTTGTGCTGCAGCCACACAACACACAGTTCACATGTACGTTAGTTATTTAATATTATGTGTAAATGTGTGCTGTGTAATTCATCTTGAGTATAAAATGATAGTGTGCTTCCTGCTCCATCAGTCCATCACCTGGCCCTGCTGATTGGCTGCTGCAGCTTACAGACCAATGAGAAGAGAGTTGGTTCAGAGAGGACCGGATCAGGTAGCACCACTTTTCCTCTGCAAGGTGATGGAAGAAGTTGCCACCACCAGTACTTTAGCAGGACCTTAGGAAATGGTGGGGAAAGTTGGGTAACAAACTCAAAAAAGATGAAGTCTTTTTTGTTTTTGTTGCAAACGTTTCTCTGCAAAAGAAATTCATCCAACACCCAGAGGACTGAGTGACTGGATGAATGACCAGCTATGAAAATAGTCCTAAACACCAGGAGAACTGATCACCATGGAGAGAACTGGTAGCTCGATTGAAACCAGTAAGAACTATTGACCAACACTGAGCGCATCAGTGGGACAATTCCAGCAACCATTGTGCAAAAAAATAAAGGAATCCAAGTATTTTCCCTCATGTTAGATTGTACCCAGATGTTGTTTGTAATGAAAGCGTTCTACTTTACTGTAAAAAAAAAAAGTGAACAGTTAATTTATTTTTATTAAGGTTCAATTTGACTTGCTTTGAAGAAATGTGCACATATTGTTGCATTGTTTATTAGAATTGTTGAAATGAACATACAGCTCTTTGGACGTGCTGTCTTTTCATGTGTGTTTAGTTTGGTGGGGGTGATGCGGGGGGGGGGGGACTAGTGATTTAGACTCCTCCCACTGACCTTTGGACGGCTTGTTTTCTAGACGCTATCTGCTGAAACATTTCCTCCCTTTCCTCTGGAGCCAGCAGAAGTGAGTTCACAGTGAGTAGAAAAATGAAAAGAAAACACATAAAGGTGCTGCACTGATTAGAAACACTGTGTAGAAACATGAAGCGTGTTTAGAGCCTGGGGTTATGCTGTTGGTATATTAATGACTCATGAATCTGCCATGTCTGTCCTTTACGTTTTCAAGCCACCATGTTCCTGTCACTTCTTCCCTAATCAGCATCATTCAGCCTACCTGAGTCATGCCTATTGTCTCACCTGTGTGCATCACACTATTGAGGCTCTCCTCAGTCTCTGCCTCACTGATCATTGATAGCCTTGTGTGTGTGTTCCTGTCCTACGGAAGCCCTGAACAGCAAGCGAGAACATTTTTTTAAAGGGTGGCCCATTTTCTAAGTCTGGCCAACTTTACTTTTCCTCTGGACTTCCTGACTTCTACGGAGCCTGAATGGCAAGCAAAAAAGTATTTTCTTTCAAAGTTGAACCATTTCCTAAGCATGTTAAAAAAAATCCTCTTGACTTTCTGACCTATACAAGTGGAAAAAAGTGAAAGTGAGACAAAAAAAAAAACAAAAACCCAGAGGGTAGAGCTTCAAACAGTGTGTGTCCAGGGTGGAAGGGTCAGCCGTGATCGTTCTTGCCCTCCTTGTGGTTCTGGAGGTATACAGGTCCTGAAGGGAGGGGAGGTTGCAGCCAATCACCTTCTCCTGCGCTGGAGCCTCAGTCTGTCTTTGGCAGTGGCAGCAGAGTACCAGACAGAGACAGATGAGGAGAGGATGGATTCGATGATGGCTGTGTAGAAGTGTACCGTCATCTCTTTTGGCAGGTTGAGTGTTCTCAGCTGCTGCAGAAAGAACATCCTCTGTTGTGCCTTTTTCTTTTTTACAAGGGAGGTAACGTTGGTCTCCCGTTTGAGGTTGTGGGAGATGAGGTACACAGGAAGCAATATGAATCCACAGTGCCTACCTGAGTATCATTTACGAAGATTGGAGCAGGAGGTCCTGAGTTCTTCCAGAAGTTCATGATCATCTCCACTGTTTGGAGCATGTTTAACTCCAGGTTGTTCTGTAGAACGTCAGACTGTGGATCTCACATCTGTAGACTGACTCATCCTCTCTAGATAGGAGCCAGATGAGGGTGGTGTCGTCATGAGCAGTTTAACAGACTGGTGGCTGGACATACAGCTGTTGGTGTACAAGAAGAAGAGCAGGGGTGAGAGGACACAGCCTTGAGGGGCACCGGTGCTGATGGTTTGTGGTTTGGAGGTGCACTTCCCTAGCCTCACATGTTGCTTCCTGTCAGACAGGAAGTCTGTGATCCACCTGCAGATGGAGTCAGGCACGTTACGCTGAGACAGCTTGTCTTGTAGCAGGGCTGGGTTTATGCTATTAAAAGCAGAGCTGAAGTCTTCAAACAACATTCTGTCAGAACTGCCAGGTGAGTCCAGGTAGAGCCGTGTTGACGGCATCGTCTGCAGACCTGTTGGCTCTGTAGGCAAACTGCAAGGGGTCCAGGAGGGGATCAGTTATGGATGTGAGGTGTGACAGAACAGACATCAGGGCGATGGGTCTGTCGTCAGTAAGTTCTGAGAATTTGGTTCTTTTTGGGATGGGAACTACAGTGGAGGTCTTGAAACAGGCTGGGACGTGACGGGACTCCAGTGAGGTATTAAAGGTGTCGGTGAAGAATGAAAACTCTCTTCGTTAACCCCTTAACTGCTGCCTGCTGTACTCCTGGTGCTGGAAACCAGTGTGTGTTTTAGTCAGAAGTCTAGTTAAAGTGTGTGTGAAACTGTTGTAATCCCAACCCAATCTAACCCTTTGAGATTATGGCTGTATTCTGAATTCAAATAGTATGGCTGTGCTGTGCTTAATGATTATGGTTTACACTTATGTATATGTATATATGTATTGATACTTTTAATCAGGCAGAGTGTAGTAGGAGGAAGTGTTTTAGGTGATGGACGCCTACAAAGCCTCTTAGCCCCGGGGCCTATATCATCAGCAGGTTAAAGCAGCACTCCGGAGGATTTCATCAGGAGAGCAGTTTTTGAATCTAGCGTCCAAAGGCTCCTCCTCAAAACATCTCGACACGCGCGTCCGGTCGCGTGTGTGCGTGTGTGCGCGTGCACGCGGCGCATATACTTCGGACATGAACTGTACAGCTCAATGTGTAGGGTTTAATCACTCACAGTTCACAATCTTATTCCAACAACACTACGAGGGTCTGAAGAGCCCTCTCTGTCCCTGCTGCTTCTGATATTAGCTCTGTTAGCAGAGAGCTGCTGCTGGACTCTGAAGCTGAACTTGACTCGGCCCTGGATGAACTTTCTGACCAAAATAAACGCATAATCCTGTCAAGCCTTGCCATTCTGTGAGGTGAAAGGTTTAAAAATAAAAATAAATCCATCTTTAGCTGGGGAATGGGTAGGTTTTTAGTAGAAATGAGCTGTGAGTCCTCAGTGAACGGCTGAGACGGCAGAGAAACACACGGAGCGTCCTTACGACAGCGCCCCCTACTGGTACAGGTTTGGTCAATGCGCGTGCATGTTGAGAGAATGCAGACATTTGAATTTTGTTGGCTGAAAAATGTCGGCGGCAAGAAATAATGGAAAGGGGTCTCTAGGAGGAAGGAGGGTCTTCATCAGAATGACAGATGTTGTGGAACTCAACCCATAGATCATAGTTTAGACCTGAAATATCATTTAAAACATTTAGAAAACTTTGATACAGAGAAAAATGCTCCAGAGTGCCGCTTTAAGGTGGCCCATGAGTGATCAGCTCAATGCAAAGAAGTTGGAAGGAATGGGGTTTATGCACGGTCACTTCCTGGTTGCGATAGAGGCTGCCGCTCCCTTCCGGTTCAACGCTGTTCCCACACAAACTGGACAAAATGGATTTTTTTACCCGTTTTCTTCAAGACCTGCCGCGCATCACGGTAAACGATGTCCACCGGATTTTTGAAAAACACACAGACGTCTGTGAGCAAGCGGGTGAAGGACTTTAAGCTGTATATAACCAGCTTTATTCATGAAATTGAAGGTAAGCTAACAGCGTTAGCTCGTAGCTTCCATCATCAAAAAACAGTGAAACAAATCTATATAGCCGTGATCGTGGGCTCCAACTGCTTCCCAACTTTCAACTTTCTCTGGTCTAGCTGTACGTTATCAAACACCAAGTCTTCATTCACCAAAAGAATAGTTGTTCCAGTGAAATTACACACGAACGGCGCCGCGCCTCCTCCTTTAGCCTCCTCCTTTAGCCTCCTCCTTTAGCCTCGTCCACTCGGCTCTTTGACTACTGTGCTGCAAAGTGTGGACTGCAGACACGGTGTGGTTAGAAATGATCACGTTTTCTCTTCTTAAGTTCACAATCCTTCCTTTTTGTAGTTATTTATTCAGTGGAAATGTGTGGAAACGGGCTGATGAATTCTATTCAGCTGATGCGGTACACAACGGAACACAGCAGTGTTCAGCTGTCGAGGCTTCCCGTCCGCTGATACTTATATGATGGCTTCATTTCTTAGTGCTATAATATATATATCATACTGTACTATACTATACTATTACTCGTTTTGATTATAAACAATATCTTTAGCTGGAAATGCACTCTAACTCTGGAAATCTTCACGTTTCAAATGGAACCGGAAATGGTCCCGCGAGGTAATTTTAAACCGGAAGTTCTACTAAGTACTCTGTGCATAAAGCCTATTAGAAGCAATGGTCAGTTAGTTCTTCCACACTCAAATGCTGACGCAGACAGGCTTTTCTCCAAAACTAAGACAAGGAACACCCTGGACCTGGATAGAACGCTGTCCTCAGTTCTGACGGTGAAGATGGCAGACACTGAGCCACAGTGCTTCAGATTCATTAAGGCATCTAAGACTGCTACAAATGCATTTAACACCAAATAAACTGAAGTTGACACTGCACTGAGATGCATTCAAAGACTGCTGTGAAGGGCCCATTTGTTTCCAGCAAAAATTTTGTTTTTGTTTGTTTGAATAAAAACAAAAGTTTTTATGTATTTGGCAAAATCTGTAGCTACTATATTAGATGAGCCAGTTATTACTGTGTAGCAAGGCAGATATAAAAAAAAAATTAAAAAAAACCATGAACAGTTGAAAAAAGAGAGCGAGGAAGAGGGGCTGCAGCGGCCAAAGCATAGAAAATCTTTTCTTCCTTCATGCCCAGGAATCTCACTCTGAACTTTTCTTTTAACTTGAGAGCTTTGATCTAGCTTAATACGGAAGAATAACATCACGAGAGCCACCGAGACTGGTATACCATGTCCGTTATTGTGGCAAAACTTAACAAGAGCCCTATTTTCTTAGGGTATGTTGTTTTTGCCAAGTTGTTGGTCAAGAGAGTTGACGCAACGCAGCTGAAAAGTTAGCACCGAGAAGTTAGCCCTGCTAATTCATCTTAGTGAACCCTTCAGAGCAAGGCCGGATTATCCAATGGGCAAGGTGGGCACAGGCCCAGGGGCCCACGCCCACTAGGGGCCCACGTGAGCCATATAAAGTCAGTTAGAAATCCACGTTTAGCAGGTCGATCAGCACAAAATCCCCCAAACAGCTCACACTCTGTCACTACTTGGTGACGCCAGCTCCTCCATTCTCTGGGTTTTGAGCTAATTAGCATGGAGCAGAAAACTCTTCCTTATCTGCCCTAGCAACAAGTGACGTGGAAGTTTGTAATTGGGTGATGTGGTCTGGCTTTCTTCCTGAATCCCAGTGGACTTTGTAGCCGGACAGAGCTCTTAGATTTTCCCTCTGCATCCGCTACAGATTGAATGCACAAAAGCATCTTTGCATGAACTATTGACCGTAATTGTCTTACTTTTGATTGGATAAACATGTTAAAACACTACTGTTAATGGATGTGACGCGGTTTAAGCACTAGGACGTGCCGACGCGTCCAGAGGGTTAAAAATATCGATGCACACTCCAGCTAGTCGGTCATACAGACATGTGCACAGCTGTCATGAAGCATTTTCACTTAATCCATGTAATTCTGGAAGTTTATCTAAGAAAACCTGAATGTTAATTTTGCTTTGATTTGCTATGTGAGTTTTAATAACCCTTCTTTGTCCTGATTAGATATGATTGGTGTTTGGATATTACTATCTCTTCTCATCTCAGGTGAGGGATTACATCATTTAAAACATTTCCTCTATTTTTAATGAGCTTTGTTGAATCTAAAGTTTTCACGTCTTCCCCTCCGGCAGGGGGAAGAACCTTTATGATCCACAACAGCCAACAAAGCCTGTGTCTGGAGGACTCCATGGATACAGGTGAAGTCCTGCTGAAGGAGTGCAACTTGAGCTCAGAGCTTCAGCAGTGGGTCTGGATCAGTCACAACATGCTGATGTGTGTGGCCTCATCCAGATGTTTGTCGGCTCAGCAGAACGAGCCCATTCTCACCCAGTCCTGCCACATGTCAGATGCTGCAGCATTACAGTGGAACTGTGATGGAGGCAGACTCATCAGCAGTAGCACATCAATGCTGCTGACAGCCAACAGAGACCGCTTGAGTCTCACAAAACACAGCAAACATTCCCAGTGGACATCTCTTGATGAGGGGGACATCTGCCTGGAAACACTCAGTAAGTCTTAACCCTACAAATCACATGACCGCTCTGAAGGCTCCACACATCCAGACAGGCAGCACGTGCTCCATGCATCAGGCTGCAAGTAGCAGAAGACAGCCACTACAATCTGACTTCTTCCCAAACTGATGATTATCTGGATCATGTGTCAGATTTAGTGTTACATCATTACAATCTGTTGCTCCTTTAAAGATGAAGGTGGTCAGACACACTCTAAAAAGAGTATCTGAGCTGTAGTTGAGGTGATGGACTTATTGACCTAAATCTGACCGATTATTTTGGTTTAGTCAGAACAACTTACATTTTTGGGTTCAATCAATGTAAAATCAGTGATGTTTACACTAAAAGAAAAGATAAGTTGAACCAACTTAATTGAATTGCTTCAGTTGGTAACAAGTAATTCAATCAGGTTTATCCAACTTAAATGATTAAGTTGGTTTAACCTGACAAATTTAAGTCAAACTTACTCAAATCATTTAGTTCCTTACAAATCAAAAATTCAAATCCTTCTGACTGAAATTTATGTAAATTCAACTCAAATTTTTAAGTTTTTCCAAATGAAAAAACTGAATGATCAAAAAGCACATTATCAATGACTTTGAACTTAAAAACTATTTAAATGTAAATCATCTTAAATGTGTGTTTTAGCGTGTTATTTTAGTTTTTACTTTCATTGTAATTAGAATTTCAAGTCGGCTAAAAAGAAAAAAAAATCCATTGCAGAGATGGAACATTTTAACATTTATTGTGAGAACATCACACATTTAACAATTTTGCACAGATGCAAGTAATAATGCAATAAACACTTTTTTACACTTTAAAACATTTTCCTACTCTCTGAATGGAGTTGAATATTTATGAATAGCTACGCCCTGCTAGCAGGTTAGCGACAAAAACTAAGTATTCATAAATACTCAACTCCATTCAAGGAGTAGGAAAACATGTTGAAGTATAAAAAGTGTTCATTGCATAAATATTTTAAAAATCATATGAAACAGTGAGCTGCTTGGTGGTGCATGTTGTTAGCACTGCTGCCCTACAGTAAGGAGGTTGTGGGTTCTCTTCCCAGCTCTGTGGCCAGCTTGCGGTACCCATCCCTACATCACCTGTTAGGGATGTAGGGATGGGTACCATTCAATATTATTATACCTGGTTTTTGGTACCGGTACCTTAACAATACTTTTTTCGGTACCCATATGTATCGTTTATGCTTTTACTATTATTTATTGATTTAGTTATTGCTTACCTGTGAAACTTTCTGTGATGTCACTGACGCTGTCTCCCCCTCACACACCTCTAGTGTTTTTGTTGATGCAGCAGAAATTAAAGGCTGTGAACTTGGGTCTGATTTGTTATTTTTTTTGCAGTTGAAGACTTTACACGCTTCAGCTTGCAAGTTGGTTCCTTGTGTGTTGAGGTGCTTTAATGAATTGCTGGTATTTGTGTTTTTCGGGGGGTATTTACTAGTCTAACAAGCAATACTAAACCTGTCAGAACCTCCCTCAGAAACCCAGACCTGAGTCACAATCATGCAGTGAGAGAGGTGACATCATCCTGCAGCATCTAGTGCCTTCTGGAGGTGGCTGATGGAAGAAGCTTTGACATTTGACCCTTGTAGACAGAGCATTACAATCATCCAGCTCTGACCTCTGATCTTTAGAGAGTGGCAACAGCTGCAGGTTCTTTAATCTACTTCCTGTTTTAACCTGTTAGGGAGGAAGTGTTGATCTGACTTTTAGGGGCTTCATATCAACTACCAGCTTTATCACTGGATTTTCTCTTCGTGAGTTTCCAAAGTAGTTTTATAACATCTTCTGTTGTTTCCTCCTCAGGACTCAGGAGGGCATCCGATAACCCAGACCAACATGAGAATGCAGAAAATCCTGCAGGAGACTTGGCGATCATGACAAAGGAGCAGAGAGAGTATCTCCACTGGTTTTATCGCACAGAGGACCGTGAGTCTGCTGCTGTCATGAAATCCATCATTCACATACAAACTGGAGGAAACTGTTTCCAGTGTTAGGAGTTTAGGTCCACTGTGCCAAACGCTGCACTGACTTCAAGTTATACCGTAACCAAGCATTTTCCTGTGTCAGCAGCCATTAAAATGAAAAGAAAACATCTAAGTAAAGTTTAATCACAATCATTCAATCAATCAAAACACTTTATTCATCCCAGTATTATGCAGTCTAACAGCTGCTGCATCCCACATGCAGGAAGGAGCATTACTGTGGTCCTTCCTCCAGCAGCTGAATGACTTTATGACCATCACTCCTCCCAGCATCAGCGTTTACATCCCTGCTGTTATTTGCACAGTTGTTTATGTACAAATATATTGGCAAGTCCCCGGTGCCCACTTGATCAATACCTGTCTCACATATTTGTCCCATGATTTAAGACAAAAGATAAAGTTTACTTAGCTTATTATTTATATTCAGAAAATGCCTAGTGACCGGCATAATGGAATTCAATCTGACATCAGTTATCTTTATTTTTATTTACATAAATGATCATGATTGATTATTTGGTTTTGATTTGGTTTTGATCATTTGATCAATGTGGTTTTCGTCCTGGTCGTGGAACTGTGGACCAGCTCTTTACCCTCGCTAGGGTGATGGAGGGGTCATGGGAGTTTGCCCAACCAATCCACATGTGTTTTGTGGCTTATGACCGTGTCCCCAGGGCCTGAACGCTGAACCGGTCTGTTGTGGTGAAGAAGGAGCTGAGCCGGAAAGCAAGGCTCTCGATTTACCGGTCGGTCTACGTCCCAATCCTCACCTATGGTCATGAGCTCTGGGTAATGACCCATGGGTTTCCTCTGCAGGGTGGCCGGGCTCAGCCTTAGGGATAGGGTGAGGAGCTCGGACATTCGGGAGAGACTCGGAGTAGAACCGCTGCTCCTCCATGTCGAAAGGAGCCAGTTGAGGTGGTTCGGGCATCTTGTTAGGATGCCTCCTGGACGCGAATGGTAGGATGAGTGCGTAAGGCCCCGCCTTTCTCGCCTCTGATTGGCTGCAAGCACTCTCCTATGATTGGCTGTGGGGATTTCAGGCAAGCTCCCGCCTTTCTCGGGCGGCCTTCAATGAAAATGTCCGGGTTTTATGGCTTTTCACTGCAAATAGGCACGCCACATACTTAAAGTAACTGGTGCGAATAAAGCAGTCCGTGTTGCGTGTGACGTCCCTCTCATAGACAGAACAAACAGCGTTTCATGGTGTTTTCTTATGGAATATGACATTAACACTACTTAAAACTTTCCCCCCAGCATTAACATCAGTTTGCTATAGTGTAATGGCTATGTCGCCAGTCTTAAAGCAAGAAGGTTGCAGGTTCAACTCCATCACTGGCAATGCTAATGAACTTTATTTTGTTCATGTTGATTTTTGAAACCCTTTTTAAGGTTGTTATTATGACTTGGTTGATGACTATCATGACTAACTATCATGGTTAGGGTTAGGGTTTAGGGTTAGGGTTTAGAATAAAATAAAAAGGACGAAGCCAAAGATCCTTCTAGCCAATCAGATGTGAGAACAGCGGGAGCTTGCCTGAAATTCCCACAGCCAATCGTAGGAGAGCGCTTGCAGCCAATCAGAGGCGAGAAAGGCAGGGCCTTACGCACTCATCCTACCATAATGATATTTGCCTCCTGGACGCCTCCCCAGGGAGGTGTTTCAGGCATGTCCTGCCGGCAGGAGGCCCCCGGGTCGACCCAGGACACGCTGGAGAAAATATATCTCTGGTTTGGCCCTGGAGCGCCTTGGGATCCTGCCGGAGGAGCTGGTAGAAGTGGCTGGGGAGAAGACCGTCTGGAACTCCCTAATTGGGATGCTGCCCCCGCGACCCGGACCCGGATAAGCGGAAGAAGACGAGACGATCATGATTGATTATTTGAACAAATATTTTGTGAAGGAAAACATCTCATAGAAATGGAAAATGCAGGAGAAAACTAGGATGAACTTCTATGAGTTCACTGATGAGTTTTCATGTTTGCAAAATCACAAATGAGGTCACACTCTGATCTGGAAACAGTATTTTGACTTTCATCTGAAAATAATTCATTGTTTTATTTGGAATTGATTTCTCAGTCCCTCCATGAAGTTGCGATGGCTTTTTGGGATTGTTGTGGCCTAAAAGGACTGATTTCACAGCACTTTTTCCAAAAAGTTGCAAGTTTTTAAAGTATTTTTTTGTTTTGTTTAAGGTTTTATTTTGTTTACACTCCCACACAGTCAACCTCTTTACACACTCCCACTGTCTGCACTGTTTTACCATAAAATAAAGACTACAAGATGTTGAAATCGCCATGACAACAGCACTGACAGCCTGTCTCAGCGTCACTCAGACGTTACAGCGTGAGTGACTCATTTTACTTTCACTTTCAGAGGTTCACCTCAAAGGTTCACTGGTTCAGCAGAAAGAGTTTAGAGAAGTGAGGAGGTTCAATGTGTGCACTGGATACAAACATGTGGTTCATCGCGTGTTTAAAAAATTAACAACCAAACACTATCATTAGATTTGCTGATGATACAACCATGGTGGGCCTAATCAGCCAAGGAAACGAGTTGGCGTACAGAGAAGAGGTGCAACAGCTGGTGGACTGGTGTACAGCTAATAACCTGACCCTGAACACCAACAAAACCAAAGAAATCATCATCGACCCAAGAAGAACAAAGGTGGACCACCAGTCACTCACAGTAAACAGGAAGCAGGTGGAAAGGGTGTCACAGTTTAAGTTCCTGGGCACAAACATTTCAGAGGAGCTCACATGGACCCACAACACCAAATGTCTGACAAAGAAGGCACAACGACAGCTACACTTCCTGAGAGCTGTCAGGAAGATCAACCTGCCACAAATCTGCTGGTGTCATTTTACCACTGCTCCATAGAGAGAGTCCTGACCTACAGCACCCCGGTGTGGTGCAGCGGACAGGTAGGCCCTGCAGAGAGTCATCAAAATGGCAACACACAGCTGCCTGCCCTGGTTTCACTTCTGACTGCCTTCAGAAAACAACAAACATCCTAAAAGACTCAACCCTCCCTGCTAACCAACTCTTTGAGCTTCCTCTTTCTGGTAAATGATACAGGGCCATAAAAACACGAACTTCCAGGCTGTTGAACAGCTTTTATCGAGAGCCATCACTGAACTGAATACTGCTGCTGAGATGCTGCTGAAGGTCATCCAGGTCATGGTAATCCAAAGAGTGTTTCACATAAAGGCAACTGGACGTCTTTGGGTCTTTGAAGACATTTCGCTTCTCATTCGGAGAGCTTTGTCAGTTCTGTCTGTAGAAAGGGAGAGTGAAGCTTATACAGTAAACTGTGGTTATCTTCACCCTCCTCCCTACCCCCGAGAAGTCGTTGGCTCTACTGTGTTCGACTGATCCCCTGGTGAGTTGTTTTGATTAGATGGAAGGTGTGAATTGGACTGAAACTGACTCGGGATCAGGTTCAAAGCAGACCGATAGGAGCTGGAAAGGTCAAACCTGAGTCCTCCTCCTCTGTTTAATCTTTCCTGTTTGATGTAGATGGCCTCCTTTACTCCTCCCTCAAACATCTATCATCTCTGTCCAAAATGTGGACGTTGTCATTTTCAAAGTGTGTCCCTTGTCCTGAGGTGTAGATCAGGGGTGTCCAAACTTTTCAACATGAGGGCCAAAATCACCAAGTGTCAAGTCCTCCAGGGCCACAAAAGTTAGAATATTTCTTAAAAGAAACAAGAAAAAAATATTTTATTCTGCTCAAAAATTCATTATAAATGCAACATTTTAATGAACAGTCTTTGTCAATACGACACAGGGATCTCGTATGTTTGATTCAATAATAAAAAGCATCAAATTCACTGGATCTGATTGGTCGACTGTTTTTAGGTTTCTACATTTAGTTCCATCCTCAGCAACAAGACCAGGATCTGGGTCTTTCTTCAGTCCTGCTGCTGGATTTAGTCAGGCTTTATGAACAGAGCTCACAAGTCTGCGTTTTGGTAAAAGTCAGTGAGGCTCTGTGGTTCTTTTGACCAGGAAATAAAGTCGTAAATCTCAATATCTCTTGAATTATATAAAAATATTTTGAATATTTTTGATTGATTTCAATTTTGCATTTCAATTTTTTTTAATTTACTTGGATTTTTTTGTTTGTTGGGTCTCATGTTAATAAAAATAAAATAAAAAATGTCATAAAGCGTCTCTCTGCATCAAAATCCTGCAGGAAAACTAAATTATATAACTTTTAAAATGCAGCTGAGGGCCACACATTTGGCGCCTGGGCACGCCTGGTGTAGGTGGACTAAAGCCATCATTCACTGACACACATACCCCCCCCCCCCCACACACACACACACACACTCACTGTTATGTCATTGCTGGTTGTCTTAAACCAGCTCTCCTGTTACTCTGCCTCTGGTTTAACCACAGCTGTCCTCTCCATGCTGCAGGCACCACATGGACATTTGTGCTGCTGGGACTTGCCTTCATCTGTCTGCTGGTTGGATTTCTGCTGCTTGGCATGGGAGCAGTGGCCAACAAGTATGAATGTTAACAATGATCATGTTGCTATTTACCATTTGAAGTTACCACATCACTTTAATCGTTGCCTGTTTTATTGCCTCTACAGGAGCAGAAAGAAGATAGCAGAGTACAAAGCAGCAGCATTTCTCATTAGAAAAAGTAGAGATGATGAGCAACAAGTTTTTGCACATCTCCAAGACAATGGTACAGCTCCACTGCATGATGAGCTGCTGCATGGACCTGAGCCCCCCACCATCAAAGGGGACACATGTGAGCTGACAGCTGGGAACATCGTGGTCACATGGAAAGATGGAAACACCTCATGTCTGTACTCAGACCTTCAGGTGGAGGCGAAGCAGCTGGAGAAGTGGGACGAGGTCCCAGATGTGGAGAGAGAAGCTTGTGATGGAGTGTGAGTGAAGATGAGAGAATGAGCCTGTCTCACTTTATAAAGCTGGACAACTTCATAATGCTCCTTTTACTATTTAAGACTATTTAATCATGGTAGTCCTCCTGAAAAAACATTGTTTTACCAAAACCCAAAACCATTCATCTTCTATTAGGTATTGGTCATCGGTTTAAGTATTGTTTGACTTGTTGAACATAGCACTACATCAGCTCACCACATTACTGTCAGAAATTCTTGTAGGCAGGTCAAATCTAAAGATGTGAATGTTCCTTCTGTTCATTCTGAAAATGCTAAGATGTTTTGATTGTTTATTTGAGCTAAAATAAAACATTAATTCATTTAAAGCTGCTATGAGTGATTTGAAAAACAAATGAGCTTAAAACATTTTTTTCATGCCTCTTAACATTCTAACATAATATAGATATAAATCACTTGTTGTGGCGATAAAATAAACAAAATAAATCAATGAGGTGGTTGTCTCGCAGTTCTCTAAAAACCTCAGCCAATCAGACGTTTTGGACCAAAAGCAGCTATTGGACAATCCGTCTGTCTGTCTCACTGAAGCGCCTCACTACCGCACTGCTTGGATCCTCCATTAATGTGCGCTGTAGCATTTTGCAGCAGAACATCCAGGAAGTGAGAGAAGGACAGAAACAACCATTACTGCTTCACATTTAGGAAAAAATACCAGCTCCCAAAAAGAAAAACACCTTTTCAGCTAGCAGAAAACTAAAAACGTTTGGACGTAGAAAGAGGAAAAACCAGGAGGAACGTTAGCATAGCATTTCAACGACTGGTGTTTTGCTCTCTATTGTTACTGTGGCGATGTGCGATCCCTGTCCGTGGGGCGCAGCATAGAGATTATAGCCATGGGAGGGGTGTGAGTTCTGGGACCATGCTAGCTAGCTTGTTTAGATTAGCGAATGCAGCTTTAATCAAGTCAGAGAACTTGAATTAGATGTTGCTTACCAGACTGGAACTTCAGGAAGATACTAAACGTCAGGCTGCCTCATCTCTCTTTTCTTTAGTGTAAACATTCTGCTGAACATTTTGGAGGTTAGAAATTACCCAGGAGTCTTCAACAAAGTAAATAAGGTTTATTTGTATAGCACCTTTCAAGTTATAAACCACAATGTGATTTACAATCACAAGACGGACAGAAATACAAAGAGGTGTGGACTCGAGTCACATGATTTGGACTCGAGTCAGACTTGTCATAATTTTGACGACTTGTGACTTGTTTAAATCTAGAAAGATTTCAGCGTGAGGACAGCTCGTGTCACGTGTCTACCTGAATATCAGGTGATATTTCTTTCCTGTAAACTAATCTCAGGTTTGTATTCGGGGTCTTGATTTTCACCTGTCAATAACGAGTGACTGGGAACTGAGGAGACTCGACAGCTGACTGGATGCTGCCGACAGACAGCGACACTCTAACTGTATGTAGCCTTAACCAGCAGCTAAGGAGACGTTATGAGGTAAACTTAACTTATTGTGATAAAGTCAGTAAACAACTCTCAGCAGCCAAGAAACACGACGTGTCAGAGTGTAGTGATAGGAGATGGAGCTGCCCATGGTTCTAAACCCTCTGCTCAAAGTGAGTCGAGAACAGAGCTGATGAGAGGAGCTGCTCATAACGTTAGATCAGGGGCGGCTGACCAATAGAGGGCGCTAGGGCACTGCCCCCCCCCCCGACCCAGAACACAATGTGTCATTGATTAAAAACCAATAAAAAAATAGATTTAAACAAGTACTTTTTCCTCAGTATTCCATGTATTTTGTGTTTAAAACATTACAGGCTATCCGCGGAGTCTTGAAAAGTATTAAAAGGTGATCAATCAATTTTGGGAAATTCAAGACCCTTATAAAGTATTAAAAAGTCTTATCATGGCTTTATAAAGTCTTACATTTTGGAACGAAAAAATCTGAATTTGATGTCCAACAGTTTGAGTCCCAAAAACATCGTAAACGTGTGAATTTAGTCATTTTTATTTAAAAAAAGAACGGGAAACAAAGGGTGCGTTAGTAATCCTTCTCTCAGAGCACCAGGGCGGGCGGTGCAGAAGTTCAAAAGCACAATGTACACTCTGGTGTTCCCGGTGAGGATTACGAACGCACCGAAATGTTAAGATGGAAGAGAATCTCGGTGAACGCTGCCGCATAACCAGAATGGCGGTGAGGTGTTAAAAAATGTTGAGACGGTCTTGAAAAAGTCTTGAAAAGGTTTTGAATTTAACTTCAAGATTCCTGCATATACCCTGCATGAATAGATCATATACTGAGAATCTTGTTTATATAGTTTTTGAAAGATCGAAATTGTTTTGTAAAATGTGTTTTTCCCTGCATGTTAACTTCTTATGTGTTAAGCTCTGAGGTGATTGAGAACTCACCCACAGGAGATGAGACCTTAGAAAGAATGAGCCAATAGCAGATTCACATGGCCAAACATGTGAACTTCATTTATCCAATCAACGTCAACAAAATAATTCCAAGAAAGGCGATATTTTTATCGCCCCAAGCACAAAATAAATGCAGTAAGACTATGTTTACCACCAGGCGCCATTTTACTTCTAAACAGTAGCTGAGATGACCTCGGTGAACCTCAGTCCCAACTCCGTAAAATCTCTTCTCCGAGAGCTGTTTGAGAGGAGAGCATGTTTTATCCAAAATAATCGATTGTGTCAAGTTTTGTGGTGCTTTTCAGTTAGCATTGCGTGGACACGAGGAGACAGAGTCATCAGGAAACCCCGGCATCTTTTGGGGACTTGTAGACTTGTTGCCTCCTTGGATAACGTGTTGGAGGAGCACCTGAAGATGGCGATGGTTTTTAAAAGCACATCAAAGATGGTGCAGAATGAGCTGCTGGACTGCGTGCTGTCTGTGGCGAGGAGTTACATCCTGGCAGAAGTAAAGCGCACAGATTTAGATTTAAGCAGATGGACATTTCCACCCATTGTCAGCTGGAGCTTGTTGATGGAGACGGCAGGAGTCTAACATCCAAACGCTGACACACCATCGCCTCAGCGCTCCTGGCAGAGACGGATCTGGGGGGGGCAGGGGGACGGTGCCCCCCTGACAACAAGCTTGGGCCCCATGTTAAGTGCTTAGTGTTTTAGAATGTACCCCTTTAAAAAAGCAGCTGGCCCCTACCTGGCCCCCCCTCTAATTTTTTTCTATGTAGTGATACCGGGAAGGCCAAGGGCCCCTCATCACGCTTGCATACCTTTAAGACCGTAAAAAGGTCTGGTAACGCAAAAGAGAACCAAGACAGAGTTATAGAAAATAATACACAGTCTTTATTTTAGAATTAATTTAAAACATCAGTTTAAAATTACCCTCAACTAAACTGACCTTAAAGAAAAATAATGAATGAAAACACAAAAAAACAAAAGGGAAAATACTAAACTAGAGCTCAGAAAATAACCCCAAAACACTTAATAAACCCTCTAAACAACTAACCGGGAACTAGGGCTGGGACGACGCGTCGACGTAATCGATTACGTCGACGCGTAAAATACGTCGACACAAAAAATGTGCGTCGATGCGTCATCGCTTTCAAAATAAACATGGCGCCAGTGAGTAAATCAGTCCACCCGGACTCGTAGTTAAAAAGTATGGGACTATTTTAACAGAAAAGGAAGCGAATCAGTCGTTTGTCGGCTTTGTAAAATGGAAATGGCCGATCATAAACGCACGACGGTGCACCAGCATCTCAAGCGGCATCCAGGAGCAGCTTCCACAAAAGACAAAACACCGAAAGTTTTCTACTTTTTTACTAACGCTGGTTTTTACTAGGGACGCAACGGATCGTCACTGATCCTGATCCCTGTGGATCGCCCTCTATAGTTTTTAACGCATGTGTTCCGGACGACGCAGCGCTCGCTAAATCATCTCCGACACTCTGCTTATATGCTTACGCGCTCTGAATCTGCAAATAATTCCCCTCTGAGAAAGACGTTCGTTTTGCCATCACGTATAGAGGTTCAGGCTGTTGGAGTCGGTCGTTTTAGTACACCAGAACAAAGATCCCCGATCAATATCTGGTCAAGTCTGTTGCGCGCCCGCGGAGCAGCTGATTCCTCTGTCTCTCTCTGTCAGCTAGAATAATCATCTCTCTGATAGACAAACCAGACTCATCTATTTCTGTCTAGGATAACGTAGTATGTTGGGCTTTTATACGAGCTAATGGACGTTAATATAACCGGAGTTCTAGCAGGAGGCTCAGAGCAGCGCCTGGAGCATCACGCCCCTCCGCCCAGCTGTGACCGCAGGGAGAGACTAGTTTCACAGAAACAGGTCTGTGACCCCGGAGATTTGCATTTAAGTCCATCTCCCCCATTAATTAGTTTTAATATGATTCAATATTATTATTATTACTAGTATTATTTATTGATTAATATAGCCCTTTACAACAGTCAACTAGACAGCCAAAGTGCTTTACAAGCCTAAGTAAAAGCAAAAATACATATAAAAGAATGCATTAAAAACAAACAAAACTAAGAATTAAAAGGAATCAGAAAACTGGAATAAAAGTCAACACTACGGAGTGTTAAAAGCCTTCCTGAATGAAAACGTTTTAAGATTGAATTTAAAAAGGCCCAGGTCAGTGACTAGTCGTAGGTGCAATGGAAGCTGGTTCCAGAGTCGGGGTGCCGCCACAGAGAAAGCCCAGTCACCCCAGTGTTTATATCTGGTCCTCAGAACTTTTAGAAGAAACTGGAATGAAAATTGTATTGAAGCATTGGATTGACATCTTGAGTTAAATGTTGTACTACTACAAACTTTATTTTCAAGTTTTTTATTAAAATGTGTTCAAATGAAGAAATTTGTGTTTATTTCATTGAGATACTTAAAATAGTAAATGTCAAATTACTATACAAGTCAAATAATGGGGAAATAATCAGTAATCGAATCGAATCAAAATCGAATCGAATAGAAAAATGAATCGTTAGATGAATCGATGCATCGAAAAAATAATCGCTAGATTAATCGATTACAAAAATAATCGTTTTGCCCAGCCCTACCGGGAACGCACTCCTACACAGAGGCATGGCTCTCTCACGCCCCGCCCCTTCCTCTAGGAGCTAAACTGGAGCAGAAACTGACCGGTACGCCAGAGATCCTTAAACCTGCACCCACAAGCAATAACGTAAGTGCCGCGGCGCGAGTCACGCACTTTAACGCAGACCTTCCCACCTAAATTGAGCAGCAGGGGCATGGACGGACATCCACCTGCACCAGGACCTCCAGTAACCCGACAGTACAATCCAACTTGGCAACCGTGCACCAGCTCTGTTCACCTCCAACCATCTGATCCCCACGCTCCCTCACACCCGTCTTTATCAGCTACGTAATCACCCAGCAATGTCAGACAGGTGTGCTGATACGTTCACTGACTGCCGGAGATGCGACCCTCACCGTAACCCATGGTTACATCTAGATCCGCCACTGGCTCCTGGAGAGGCTGCACACCATCCTCCCAGAGAGGCAGAAAGCCAAGCTTATCGCTCAGGTCTACGACGGCGCCGCAGTAATGAGCGGCGCCACCAGCGGCGTGCAGTGAAAAATCATGGATGTGTATGAAAATGCTCACTACGTCCACTGTTCCGCACACCAGTTGGACCTCACCATGCAGCATCAACATCCCACATCCCTAAGATCAGCACTTTCTTTTCCAACCTTGCTGGATTTTCTGCTTCATCTCCAGGTCACCAAAGAGACCTGCTGTTCTGGAACAGGTGGGTTCACACAGACCACCCAGAGCCTGGAACTCCCACAGCCGTGCTGTAAACACTGTGTATGAACACAAGGACAATCTGCTGACGTGTTTCCACATCAGAGACTCTGGAAACTTTCATCCTCAAACTGTCAGAGAGGCTGGAGGTTTTGTGAGGATGGTGGAAGATGAGGCGTTCTTTTTTTCCTAAGACCGTTCCATAAGATCCTGCCTCGTGTGGACATGTTATTCAACCAGCTGCAGAAGAGGAGTTACGTTAAAGCCCTCTGCAGAGACAGCATGCTCACCATCAGGTAAATGATCTGGACACCACTGTGGAGGCGTATCACTGCTGGACAAGGCCAAGCTCAGAACTGGACTGTCTCTCATCTATGAGAACAGTGAGTTGAAAGCTTGTAGTGGAGCGGTGCCTCTGGACCAGTGTTTCATGGAGAACAACCTTCAGAGATGACCACAGCCATGACAACAGCTGAATCTGAGAGGTGCTTCTCCACTCTGAAGAGGATCGAGACTTTTCTGAGAAACTCCACGAAGCAGGATCTCCTCAGTGTTCTGTCCAGGCTCTCCACGGAGAAGAAACCTGAGCAAGACATTCCTGACTTTAATTTTAAAAAGTCTTTGAGAAGTTTGCCATGAAGAAGGAAAGAAGAGCAGAGTTCCTCCACAAATGAGCAGAAGAGATGTACAAGTCCTTCATTTGTACACAGTTCCCTTCAGCCATGTTTGTTTGGATTGTTCTTGGATGAATCAAAGTACAG
The DNA here is from genome assembly GCA_006937965.1 of Callopanchax toddi. Taxonomy (NCBI): domain Eukaryota; kingdom Metazoa; phylum Chordata; class Actinopteri; order Cyprinodontiformes; family Nothobranchiidae; genus Callopanchax; species Callopanchax toddi. Next base: position 511,691 of record SSNR01000279.1, read on the forward strand.
ATACAGTCAGTGATTCTGTTCACTCTACGGGTTCTGAGGCTCCAGTGTTCTGACAGCATCCCAGAGTTTTAGTTATTTTAACACGAAGGTCTGCTGGTGTTCACTTTTTCTTCGTTCTCCCTGAAGCACTTCACTCCCATTCTCACGTCTTATTCAGGCTTAAGACAAATATTCTAATTACCACTACATTTTAAAATACTAATGTAAAGAGTTTTATTTGAAATAAGTTTAGTTTTTCTTTAACTTCTAGACTTGAAGTGTGACTCAATGTAAAAAAGACACTTTAATATAACTCTTGACCTAATTGTTGAGAAAAATTTATAAAAAAAATTTAAACCACCGACCAAACTATTCAGTGTGTATTTTGGTACATATTAACAGTGGCTCCTCCATGTAGAGAGGAGGAGCCAGCTGAGGTGGTTTGGGCACCTTGTCAGGATGACGTGTTTTCACTAACTAAGCAAAGCAACAATCTTATGTGACTTAAAGCAGTGTTAAAGCTAATGATATACATGACAGTGAAAATACATTTTGACATGCACTGAATGAAAATGAGCATAACTGCAACAGAATACTGCTCCCAGTGACTACAGAGAGTAACAGGCTCCGCTCTGCATTGACAGGTGTTTAAACTGTGAGCTCTACTGAGAGAAGAAAGCAGAATTGAAGCAAAGCGACACCTGTAAATCCACACAAACCACTAATCTGCTCACACAGCGTTTGCCTTCTCCCACGACTCAGACAATGATGGAGTCTCTTCAGATGACTGTCCCTGGCAGTGGCGGACTGGTAATTGGGGGAACTGGGAGATTTGCCCGCTCAGTGACTGCTGACATCAGGATGGTTGGTAAATAAACCAACAATCCGACTCATCAGGGCATCTGCCCTCCTGAAGCTGCAAAAACGTAGCAGAGCTGGGACACAAAGACACCCCTCCTCCTCTCTCTGTGTGTCAGCATCTGTCAAAGCTCTGCTCTGCAGAACCCCCCCCACCACCAACCAACCACACGCAAGTGTGCACGTGTGAGTGCGCGCGCGCTGCACCTTTTGCCCTAACAGCAAAATGGACCGAGGTCGACAGGCGGAGCAGAAAGGGAGAGACTTCAACAGAAGAAGGCTCTGGACACGGATGCTGACATGTTTGTCAGGAAGAGAAGAAGTGAGAAATGAAACAGACTCACAACCATCCATCACCACTAGCTTAATGAGGAGGTTAGCTCATGGACTTCAACTGACTTCATAAAACAAAGTTTAAAGTTGTAACAAAGGATATTATAAATGTTAGAATATCAACTACATACAAAAACACAGGATATTAATATTGAAATCCTTGTGTTATTTTATTTTATTTCACCAGGTAAATTTCATTGATATTAAGAACAGTTGTTGAGCAGAGCCAATGCATTAAAAAATTCTCCATGACTAAATGTGAACAGCTGGAATATTATGGATGGCTTTTGGACTTTTCCTTCCAAAGATGGAGAAGGGAGCAGTGTCCGCTCCTGGACCAGCTGAGGACAGCAGTAGTGAGGACTCAGAGCAGGAACCTTCAGCTACTACTTTAGAAAAAATCTAGGAGTCAGGTTATTTTATTTATTTTTATGATCCGAGTACTGAGGAGCATTCTGGAAAGCATTAGGTTTTGCAAAATGACACAATGAGTTTAGCAGAAAAGTCCAGCTGTAGCCATTTTAAGGTTAAATAGGATGATGCAAAGGCCCCACCCAGTGTGATGTGATGAGTAGAACTAATTCTATAGGAGAGAAATCATTTGATTCATCCTTTCAGAGTCAGAATGGATGCTACATCTTATTTCTTGTATATCACGTTTTAACAAGTGAAGTTCTCCAGTTTGAGATCTTTTAGGGTTAATTAAGATGCTGAAAATGATGATAAAACCTTCAAGAGGGAAATGGTCATTTAAAGGAAGATCAGATCCTTCAGCTGGCTTTAACAGTGTAGCAGTAGATGAAATCAAATGTCTGTTTATGCGATTCAAGTATATATTAGAGCAGCAGAACATAAATATTGTTTTTAGGGGACAGAAACAGAAAAAGCTGTGCGTGAGTGCATGTAGCCGTTATTTGATTCTCTTATATCAGTAGGCGCTTAACCTAACTCACTCTTGGCATTTTGCGTAAATTGCGTGGTGTTGGCCTGGGATGGTTTCAAACTCCCGGCCTGCATTATTGTCCCAGTCCGCCCCTGGTCCCTGGTACACTGGTTTAAAACAAACCTGTCTTTTATTACTGCATGTTGTTTGGTGTCTTTTCCTCCCATAGACATATGGCTCATCACCACTTGATGGCAGTGCTGCACCTGATATAATACAGAACCCAAATGCTGGTTTTACTTTTCGAAGGATGATGCCAGTCCATTGACACAGAGGAACGTGCACAGAGCGTGACACCTGTCACTCTGCTCACTTTGACACTAAAACAGCCATGAAAGCTGCTCTGAAGTCCTCTAATTAGGCTGCACACTGAAATAGACATAAATAATGCAGCATCCTTGATGAAGTCAAATCGATAAACACAGGTTCCATAATGAGGTCCCATAAGCTACTGAGCGAGCCTCTTTAACCTTCAGGCTGTTTCTCTCCCGAGCTGATGGCTGAAACGCTGGAGCTGACATAAAGCCTCCCTGCTTTGTTGTTCTTACGTTCATATCATCACCTCAAGTTTAACCACAGCATACTGCAGATGCATTTTTAATATAAGAGCAGGCTGAGGGTTGAGGCAAACATCTGTGAGATGATGATGATGATGATGATCAGTGGCGGCGCCAGGGGGGAGCTGGGGGGCGCTATAGCTCCCCCTGGATTAGTCATTGCACCCCAATGAAAATATTAGAATAGTTAAAAAACCAAACTTGTGATTCTGGTAACATTTGACCTACAAAACCCTTTAAAATAAGTATTAAGTCTGTCAGCCTGGAGTGGCAGACCAAGTTTGTTTCATGGTTAATTCTGCTTTTCTATGGGCTCAGCCAAAAACAGAGCGGAGCGCAGAGCAGGGCGCACAGCTGACCGACCACAGATCCTCATGCAGGACGTTTCATCAGGAAGCCCTGGCTTCACTGCTGCTGCTGAGAAGGAGAAAGAAACGAGCAGCAGAGAGCGTTTGAATCCGTGTATCATTCCTTCTTTCCATTTTCAATTGAAAACCAATAATCAAAAAATAAAAAGTGATTTTTTGTTTTTGAAACGAATAAAAAACAAAAAACATCTTGTTTTCCGTGGTTTCAATTCTAGTCTCTGATCACAAATATGAAGTGTAAACACAGGCTGTAAGAACGTATTTGATTATTTAAATACTTCATTGTTCAGGTTTACCAGGTGTTACATTGATATGAGTCCCCCCGTCTAGATGTGTTCCCCCATAGATATCATGTATATCACTAGATGCCCTATGCGGGACTCTACGGCGTCCCTACACGGCGGCCATCTTGCTTCGTACAGCTGACGTTCTGCTCTCTGTGAGCGATCAGCTGAACTAAAAACACTCATAACTCGATTAAAAATGAACGGATTTACAAACGGGTTACTTTCTCACAAACCTTATTATGTATAGACTTGAGATTTGATACTTTTACAATTTATGAGTTTCTTGACCATTAACGTTATATTTTGATATATAGTCACAGCCACGTCTCTGACGTTTATAAAAATGCAAACCGTTAGAAAATCGGTTACAGTTGAGCAAGTTAGAGGTTTTAATTAGTACAGTCATTGTCAGTCAGTGCTGGATGAAGCTCTCTTCTCCTCCTCACAGAAACATGGTCCAGTCAGAGTCTCTCTGAGAGCAGCTGCTGTTGCTTCAACCTTCCTGATCAGCAGGACACACACATCCTCTACTCCACTAAATGTTCAGGTCAGGGGATCCACAAGAACAAATGATGACTCCCATCTGTAGAAAGAAGATAAAAAAGAAGTGATGGATGAGTTAGAGTCAGTGAAGCATCACATTCAGTATAAAGATCACCAGGACTTCAGTCTGAAAGCAGCTTCCTTCCAGCTCATGTTACCATGTTGAAGTGAACTCACTGAGGTCAAAGGTCACAGAACTTTAGAGACCTTAAAGATCCAGTTAGTTATAGTGGAAACAAACCAGTCAGAGGGGTTGTGACGTCCTGCTGGTTGTGAGTTGTGATGATGATGGTGATGATGGTCTTTGAGGTGTTTTAGAAGCTGATTGGCTGATTCCAGCATCCAATCAGATCTGGACCAACTGGGACAAATTCTCTACAGCAGTGGTTCCCAAAGTTGGGGTGGGGACCCCACTGTGGATCCTTAAACAACAAAGGGGGGACCTGGGATGTTCTTCAGAACTGAAATTGAATTTAAAATCCTTGCTAGTATCATATATTTTCCCTAATTGTTACAAACAGTTGAATAAACAAAGTTGTAGATGTTTGTGTTGTCATTTTGTCATTGTTGTATTAGTTTACTAGCAGTGTTTGTATCATTTTGTCAGTGATGGATGGGGTCACGAGTCTCTGACACTGTTATTTTGTGAGTCAGAAGTCAAAAAGTTTGGGAACCACTGAAGCTCCAGCATCCTGTGCATCTCACTCCTTGACCTGTCTTTGCTTTGAGTTATTTGCTCACATCCACATGATGGTCCAGACTGAATTCTCTGTGCTTCCTGTCAGATTGAGTGTCATTTTAGTGTCAGAAGCCCTGGTCCAGGATCAGTCAGGAACACTTCATTACTGCAGAGACACAGTAGTGATGGAGTCAATGCTTTTCCATGTTCACTGCTGCATTTAAAGAGTCTGTGTGTTGATCAAAGTCTCCTCTGCTTCTGAAATATCAGCTGATCAATAAATATGGAGGCTGTCTCTGAACACATTTCAATCAAACAAGTGAAGAAGAACAGACGGAGGAATGTTCTGACTGGACTCCAGGATCTGGTCTGTAGAAAGACCACATGGGTCCTAAATGAAAGGAGAGCTGTGACAAAGATCAACATGATCAGCTGCTTAGTGGTGAAAGGAGAGAAGAGCTGGAGGTCACATTTGATGGACGACACTTTGATCAATGAGGACCAGAGTCTCTGTTCATCTTTGAAGGCCTTCCCCCAAAGTTAAAGAAATGCTATTTAAATGCATTAAAGGATTCTACCCAGCAGCAGCAATGTTTAGAAAGGGATCCAGGTTTGAGGTGGAGCCTGTGGATTCTGCTGTAAACAGGATGAAAGAACTGATCATCTTTTCTTTTTCTCCTCAAAGTCTGGCTACATTCTGTCAGGACTTGGCGGGTTAGATAAGAATAAAAATAGAAGAAAAGACACTGATGACAGCAGTACAGATTTTATACATCAGTTTGTCAAAAGATCTTTGTATGCTGTAATATTGTAATATGGGTAAATATCATATTCATAAATGTAAATGAAAAACAAGAAACCTCCATAAACGATTTAAAAGTTGAATTACAGTCGTTCATCACATCTCTGGTGTTTATGAAAAATCCATGTAAGGATAAAGTCTAAAGAAATATTTGTCTTTTTGAGTAATGTGTGTTACATTAGATTAGTAAAGCCTTACATATTCACGTTAATGCTCGAACTATTTATACCAACTGACAGACCTTATAATGTTTTTATGTTTTATTGTGTTGTATTGAACAGTTGTTGCCTCCCATTGAGAGTTTGGACTTTTTTGGTGGAAATTGTCATATCCTGAGCCCCAGCGGGCACACCTCCTCCTCCCTAGCAGCAGGATCTCCTCCCTCATCACCCTCAGCTCCACTAATCACCTCCAGCTGCAGCCACTCAAGCAATCAACTCCTCAGCATAAAACCACCAGCCGTCCAGAAGATGAACGCCAGTTCATTCTGTTATGATTTACGGATGGACCCTGGAGCGTACACAGACAGAGGAACTGGAAGGTAAGTGTAAAGGTGAATTTATTATAACATAGAATGCTGGTGCTGGAGGTGTGGACCTTAGGAGGTCCTAGCGTCCCGGGCGGAACCGTACGCCACCCCACTGCAGGGAGGAGAGGAGAGTGAGCACAGGCAGGGGACACGGAATGAATGGATGATGAAACGGAAAAGTCTTACTGTGAGATGTGGATGAGGGGTTGGAGCTGGCGATCGACAGGGAGACAGGCAGTGGTGCTGGTGATGGAGGTGTGGACCTTGGGAGGCCCTAGCGTCCCGGACGGAACCGTACGCCACCTCATGCGAGTTGAGTGAGGAGGGAGTGTTGGAGCCAGCGACCGGCAGGGTGACAGACAGGCAGGCAGGTGGATCAGAGGATGATGATGATGAAAGGGCAGCCAGGGAGACCAGGAGGAGCGGAGACGAGGGAGGAGTGACCGGCTGGAGATCCAGGTATAATGGCAGCAGACCGGAGCAGGAGGACGGGAAACAGGACGAAGCGCTGGAGGGAGGAGCAAACAGGGTTACACTAAGACACTGGGGAGAATTATGTTAAAAGGCCATAGTTACCACAGGGGTTGTGGACAAAATGAACTGGCGTTCATCTTCTGGACGGCTGGTGGTTTTATGCTGAGGAGTTGATTGCTTGAGTGGCTGCAGCTGGAGGTGATTAGTGGAGCTGAGGGTGATGAGGGAGGAGATCCTGCTGCTAGGGAGGAGGAGGTGTGCCCGCTGGGGCTCAGGATATGACAGAAATAAAGGTTTGGAAAATAACCTAATTTGAAGTTGCAGAGATACGTCACTGGATCACTGTCCCAGTGCTGCAGTAAAGTGCGCACTTGTTCACTACGCACTCGAACCCTTATGTGCACTTCTACCAAGTGCACTACGTGGAGGACCGTAGGGTGGAAGTGCGAGTATTGGGACCGGTCACGCGTCCTGATTTAATGAACTTAATGGTGAGTGACTTTGTTTTTTTGTTTTTTTTTTTATTAACAATGTATCTTTGTGGATTTTCCCTATTCAAAAACCCCATAGGCCTTATAGCAGCAGCTAGCTGTTCTAAGTCCTGATGAGTGAATTTATACCTTAAATAGCGACATGTTTTTGTTATAGTTAGCTGAATGTTAGAGGAACACTGATACTGTTGATTGAACACATTGGTTTATGTAGTTTAGCCGTTTTGAGGAGGTTTTTTGTACTTTTCTTTAAAACATTATGGCGGCCTGAGGGAGTTTTGTGTGACTGGGTTTGATGGGACTTATCAGTGGATTTGACTTTATTTTGTTAATTCACTTCATTAGTTGAGCTGATTGTCATGACTTGCTTGGTTAGTGGTTGTTGTCTGAATTGTAACATTAATTATCTGACTGTGTTAGTTATAGGTGGATTTATTTGTTTGTGGTGTCAGTAGAAAGATAATTGTGAATATTAAGTTGTGTTTTTGAGTTTGTGTAGGTCAGGTTGTTTTTTCCTTGAAACTTACAACTTCTGTTGTTCTGTTAGAATAATATCAATTTAATCAGATACAAATTTAAAAAAAAACAACCACAATGTGGTGGATATTATTCTAAGGTCTCCTCATGAAGACTTTGATTTCTTTACTGTTTAATGTGTAGAATTAGACCTAACAGCTCCACATTTTTAGAGCACTGGTGGTAGGGATTTTTACCAGCAACATTTTCAGTCAGATAAAAATATTTTTGCTTCATTCCCTGCTCTAGTGATATGTGATTTTTTTTTTTGCGCATCTGAAAACTGACTTGCAAAAATGCGCCCCACCCAAAAAAAAGTGTCACCAGCTGCCACTGTTGATTTTGCAGAGCCAGTGGAGGTGGGTGTGGTTTGACCTTCAGAACAGGAAGTAGAATAGAATAAAAACCATGCCAGCTCCACAGTGAGCCACGCCCACTTGAAGAATGAGGCTCTGCAGCTTGTTGTGGGAAACCTGGCTGCAGGTAAACTACCTGAATTCTTTCCTCAGAGTCACATGATGCAACAGAGAAACATGGAGGAGGAGCTTATTTTCTGTCTACACCTATCAAAAGTCCAACTCTCCTCCTATGTGTCATATTGAACGGTTTTGGACCAGACCCTGGAGCCACACAACTGAGGACACAGTAAGGTAAGTGAAGAATATACTGTATGTTTATTAAAATGATATGACTGGAACTGCTGGGTTCGGGAACCAGGAGGAATCTTCGGAGAGAGGAGAAAGATGGTGAACGGAGGGTTTAACTTCAATGATAATATGCTCAGTGAGGAGAGGTGGCTTACTGTGTCCAGAAGGCGGAGGAGCTGGGGAGGGTACTGATCGGATGTAGAGGACTGGCTGGAGGAAGGCTGTTGGAGGATCGGTGGTTCCGGAGGGTTGTGGGTGGTTGTAAGTTGAAGGAATCCAGAGGAGCAAGAAGCGAGGTCGACAGCCGTGATGTAAACTGAGACAAAAAGGCAGGAGATGAGTTGTACAGAAAAGGCAGACAAAAACAACCAGAGTGAGACCTGTGTTACCACAACGAGGTGGAACGGACTGGCACCGTCCAAGCGAAGCTCCACTCCTCTTATGCTCCTCTGCTGATGAATAGATGGAGTGCAGCTGGTGATGAACCAGATGAGGTGCAGCTGGTGAGAATGGTGGAGGAGGGAGTGTCGACCCGACAGTACCCCCCCTCAAGGGACGCCACCCGGCGGACCAGTAGAGGTGGAGGGCACGGACCGCTCGAAGTCAGTGATGAGAGAAGGATCCAGGATGAAGGAGCGGGGCACCCAGGACTGCTCCTCCAGACCGTAACCCTCCCAGTCCACGAGGTACTGGACCCCGCGGCCTCGGCGTCGAGAGGAGACAATCCGACGAACAGTGTAGATGGGGTGACCATCCAACATCCGGACAGGAGGAGGCGGCTCCTCAGGGACGCCCGGAGGCCTGGGCCGGACGGGCCTGACACAGGAGACCTGGAAGACCGGATGGACCCTGAGGTGAGAGGGAAGCCGGAGGCGAATAGCAGAGGGGCTGAGGACAGCCTCGATGACGAAGGGACCCAGGAAGCGAGGGGACAGTTTGCGAGAGGTGTTCTTAAGAGGAAAGTCCTTAGCCGACAACCACACCTTCTGGCCGGGGGCATAGATAGGAGCAGGGAGACGCCGTCTGTCGGCGAGACGTTTGTTCTGGGCCGAGGTGCGTTGGAGAGCGGCACGGGTCTGATCCCAGAACCTACGACACCTAGTCAGGTGCAAACGCACTGATGGGATGGCAGCATCAGGGAAAGAGGACGGGAGGAGAGACGCTTGGAAACCCAGGGAAGCCTCGAAGGGGGAGAGACCTGAGGCAGCAGCCACATGAGAGTTGTGAGCATACTCAACCCAAACAAGGTGTTGGCTCCAGGTGGTGGGGTTGGAGGAGCACAGACAGAGCAGCACGTTTTCCATCTCCTGGTTGAGCCGTTCACACTGGCCTCTGGTCTGCGGATGGTAGCCAGAAGATAGCTGTGATTTGGCACCCAAGGAAGAGGGTGCCAAAGAAGACTCCTTCCACACTTGGGAGGTGAGCTGGGGGCCACGGTCTGACAGGATCTCAGTGGGGATTCCATGGAGGCGAAAGACGTGTTGGATCAGGAGCCTGGCCGTGACGGCAGCAGAGGGTAATCTGGATAAGGTGATGAGATGACAAGCTTTAGAAAAACGGTCTATGATGGAGAGGATGACTGACCTGTTATTTGAAGGAGGCAGGCCAGTGACGAAATCAATGGCAATGTGAGACCAGGGCCGACTGGGTATGGCGAGAGGTTGGAGGAGCCCGGAAGGAGGACGATGAGAAGTCTTGTTCCTGATGCAGGTAGGGCACGATAGAACGTACTCTGTAACATCCTTGTTGAGGGACGGCCACCAAAAGTAACGGCGTAGGAGCCCAACTGTGCGGCTGACCCCTGGGTGACTGGAGGGACGGGAGGAGTGACCCCACTGGAGTACAGCGGTGCAAACCACTGCAGGAACATAAAGGCGCCCAGGTGGACCTCCTCCAGGATCCGGGTCCAGTTGAAGGGCGTCCCTGACCCGTGTCTCAAGGTCCCAGGTGAGGGCTCCAATGGTACATGTACTGGGCAGGATGGGACCGGGTTCACAGGAGGAACTGTTGGGAGAGTACTGACGTGACAATGCATCAGGTTTGATATTGCGTGTACCTGGTCTGTAGGTGATAGTGAAGGTGAACCGTCAGAATAAAAGGGACCAGCGGGACTGACGAGGATTGAGGCGCTTGGCAGCCTTGAGGTACTGTAGATTCTTATGGTCAGTCCATATTATGATAGGATGTTCAGCCCCCTCCAGCCGGTGTCTCCATTCCTCCAAAGCCAACTTGATGGCCAATAGTTCTCTGTCACCCACGTCATAGTTCTTCTCTGCAGGGGAGAAATGCTTGGAGAAGTAAGCACATGGGTGTAGCTTACCATCGACAGAGGACCGTTGTGATAGGACTGCTCCTGCTCCGCTGTCTGATGCATCCACTTCAATGATGAACTGAGAGGAAGGGTCTGGATAGGTGACTATGGGAGCTGAGGTAAAACGGTCCTTAAGCAGAGTAAATGCTTTCTCTGCTTCAGAGTCCCAGACAAAAGGCCTCTTGGTAGAGGTTAGAGCTGTGAGGGGTGAAGCGATATGTCCATAGTTCCTGATAAAGCGTCTATAGTAATTAGCAAAACCAAGAAAACTTTGTAGCTGTTTCCTGTTCTCAGGTTTGGGCCAATTCTTAACAGCCTTTATCTTTTCAGGACTAGTTTCTACTTGTCCCCCGCTGAAAACATGCCCCAAAAAACTCACTGTGGTTTGGTGGAACTCACTTCTCCGCTTTAATGAAAAGACGGTTCTCAAGA
>SSNR01000279.1:522449-560524 GCA_006937965.1 Callopanchax toddi
CTGATGGGATGGCAGCATCAGGGAAAGAGGACGGGAGGAGAGACGCTTGGAAACCCAGGGAAGCCTCGAAGGGGGAGAGACCTGAGGCAGCAGCCACATGAGAGTTGTGAGCATACTCAACCCAAACAAGGTGTTGGCTCCAGGTGGTGGGGTTGGAGGAGCACAGACAGAGCAGCACGTTTTCCATCTCCTGGTTGAGCCGTTCACACTGGCCTCTGGTCTGCGGATGGTAGCCAGAAGATAGCTGTGATTTGGCACCCAAGGAAGAGGGTGCCAAAGAAGACTCCTTCCACACTTGGGAGGTGAGCTGGGGGCCACGGTCTGACAGGATCTCAGTGGGGATTCCATGGAGGCGAAAGACGTGTTGGATCAGGAGCCTGGCCGTGACGGCAGCAGAGGGTAATCTGGATAAGGTGATGAGATGACAAGCTTTAGAAAAACGGTCTATGATGGAGAGGATGACTGACCTGTTATTTGAAGGAGGCAGGCCAGTGACGAAATCAATGGCAATGTGAGACCAGGGCCGACTGGGTATGGCGAGAGGTTGGAGGAGCCCGGAAGGAGGACGATGAGAAGTCTTGTTCCTGATGCAGGTAGGGCACGATAGAACGTACTCTGTAACATCCTTGTTGAGGGACGGCCACCAAAAGTAACGGCGTAGGAGCCCAACTGTGCGGCTGACCCCTGGGTGACTGGAGGGACGGGAGGAGTGACCCCACTGGAGTACAGCGGTGCAAACCACTGCAGGAACATAAAGGCGCCCAGGTGGACCTCCTCCAGGATCCGGGTCCAGTTGAAGGGCGTCCCTGACCCGTGTCTCAAGGTCCCAGGTGAGGGCTCCAATGGTACATGTACTGGGCAGGATGGGACCGGGTTCACAGGAGGAACTGTTGGGAGAGTACTGACGTGACAATGCATCAGGTTTGATATTGCGTGTACCTGGTCTGTAGGTGATAGTGAAGGTGAACCGTCAGAATAAAAGGGACCAGCGGGACTGACGAGGATTGAGGCGCTTGGCAGCCTTGAGGTACTGTAGATTCTTATGGTCAGTCCATATTATGATAGGATGTTCAGCCCCCTCCAGCCGGTGTCTCCATTCCTCCAAAGCCAACTTGATGGCCAATAGTTCTCTGTCACCCACGTCATAGTTCTTCTCTGCAGGGGAGAAATGCTTGGAGAAGTAAGCACATGGGTGTAGCTTACCATCGACAGAGGACCGTTGTGATAGGACTGCTCCTGCTCCGCTGTCTGATGCATCCACTTCAATGATGAACTGAGAGGAAGGGTCTGGATAGGTGACTATGGGAGCTGAGGTAAAACGGTCCTTAAGCAGAGTAAATGCTTTCTCTGCTTCAGAGTCCCAGACAAAAGGCCTCTTGGTAGAGGTTAGAGCTGTGAGGGGTGAAGCGATATGTCCATAGTTCCTGATAAAGCGTCTATAGTAATTAGCAAAACCAAGAAAACTTTGTAGCTGTTTCCTGTTCTCAGGTTTGGGCCAATTCTTAACAGCCTTTATCTTTTCAGGACTAGTTTCTACTTGTCCCCCGCTGAAAACATGCCCCAAAAAACTCACTGTGGTTTGGTGGAACTCACTTCTCCGCTTTAATGAAAAGACGGTTCTCAAGAAGGCGTTGCAACACCAAGGCGGCGTGACGCCGGTGTTCCTGGAGAGTGGGAGAGTAAATGAGTATATCATCCAGATAAGCAAACACAAACACATTAAGGTAGTCTCTGAGAATGTCGTTGACTAGATGTTGAAAAACTGCTGGGGCATTGGTTAACCCAAAGGGCATGACTAGATACTCGTAATGACCTATGGGGGTTTTGAATGCTGTCTTCCATTCATCTCCTTCACGACTCTGGACCAAATGGTAGGCGTTGCGGAGGTCGAGTTTGGTGAAGTAGGTGGATCCTAATACTGGTTCAAAAGCGGATGTGAGCAAAGGCAGTGAGTATTTGTTCTTAACAGTGATGTATTTAGACCTCTGTAGTCGATGCATGGTCGAAGGGAACCATCCTTTTTGGACACGAAGAAGAACCCTGCACCGAGTCGGGAGGATGACGGACGAATGATGCCTGCTTGCAGGGACTCTGTAATGTAGGTCTCCATGGTGGTGCGTTCAGGTTTGGAAAGATTGTAAAGGCGACTAGAAGGGAGCGGAGCCCCGGGGAGTAGGTCGATGGCACAATCATAGGGTCTGTGAGGAGGAAGGGATGAGGCCAGGTCCTTGCTGAAAACCTGGGAGAAACTGTGGTATTCGGGGGGAACATGTTCGAGGTCAGGAGGAGGAATGCTCTGTGACTTAGGTCCTGAACTGGAAATAGCTGAACGGAGACAACGGGCAGAACAAAGGGGACTCCAGGCCTCGATGTGGGAGTCAGCCCAGTTGATCAGGGGATTATGGAACTTCAACCAGGGATAACCCAGGACCACAAGAGAACTGTTAGTAGGGAAGACCAGAAACTCCAGTTCCTCCTGGTGATTTCCAGAGGCAGTGAAAAATATAGGACAGGTGTGGTGTGTGATAGTCACTAAAGGATGTCCATCCAATGCAGAGACTGCCAGAGGAGGATCCAGAGGTCGAACGGGGATATGTAGCTAGTTAACAAGGGAAGGATTTATCAGATTTTGTTCAGCCCCTGAATCTACAAGAGCTGGAACGGAGAGGAGGGTCTGATTATGGTGGATCTGGATCACGAGGGTGAAACGGGGTTTGTTGTCCCCTGAACATCCACCCACCAATAACCCCGGAACTATTGGTGGGGATTCTCTTTTGGGCAGACAGGACAGGAAGCGATGTGGTGTAAGGGAGATCCACAGTACAGACAGCTGCCATTAGCACGTCTGCGGCTCCTCTCTTCATGAGAGAGCCGGGCCCGACCTACTTGCATGGGTTTGGGTTGATCCAAGCCTGATTGTTCTCCAGGGGCTCTGTCTGGGGCAGGCATTATGGCAAGAAGGGGAGGCTTAAGTGGACTGACCGGAATGCTGCTGGGCCTACTAACAGGGTGTTGGTTTTGTTCTGTAGCTCGCTCTCGAATCCGGCCAGCCAACTTTATGAGGGCCTCCAAATCCTCAGGGGGTTCTCTACAAGTGATTTCATCCTTTAGACGATCGTTGATAGCGTTCCAGAATACTCCCTTTAGTGCTACAGAGTCCGAGCCAGATTCAGCTGCGATTGTACGAAATTCCACCAGGAATTCTGCTATGGGACGGTTGCCTTGTTTGAGGGACAAAAGACGTCGGGCTGCTGTATCAGAATCAAATCCATCAGAGAAAGTCTGTTTGAATAAGCTCAGAAAAGCATTAAAAGGAATCAAGTGTATATTTTCAGGTGTAATTACCGACTGAGCCCACTGGAGGGCGCTGCCACGAAGAAGACCAGTAATGAAAAAGATCTTATGTTCGTCCGTGTTGTATTTCCGTGGGGACTGTCGGAGTGCCAGGGTGCATTGGAGAAGGAATCCGCGAGCCAAGTTGACATCGCCGGAGAAGGTTGTAGGGGTAGGGATATCAGCGTCTTGTTGTGATGTGAGGCTTGTAGCGGAAGCGGGACTCTGGTCAGCGGAAGCGGAAGTTTGTGGCGATGTTTCCGGTCTGGGTACGGCTGCGGGCTGAGGAGGATTATTGGATGTGCTACTCACAATGTTCTGGAGCAGTTGGAGCATGTTATCAAATGCCTGGGATTGAGCGTGGAATTGTTGAGTCAGCGTTTGGTTCAGATCCCGCTGTTGTTGGGCCAACGTCTGGATCAAGGTGTCGTGTTGGCCTAGGAGGACGCCCTGTTCGGACACAGCGCCTTGCAGTTGTGCGGCAGGATCTGGATTTTGGCCAGTCCGTTCTGTCATATTGAACGGTTTTGGACCAGACCCTGGAGCCACACAACTGAGGACACAGTAAGGTAAGTGAAGAATATACTGTATGTTTATTAAAATGATATGACTGGAACTGCTGGGTTCGGGAACCAGGAGGAATCTTCGGAGAGAGGAGAAAGATGGTGAACGGAGGGTTTAACTTCAATGATAATATGCTCAGTGAGGAGAGGTGGCTTACTGTGTCCAGAAGGCGGAGGAGCTGGGGAGGGTACTGATCGGATGTAGAGGACTGGCTGGAGGAAGGCTGTTGGAGGATCGGTGGTTCCGGAGGGTTGTGGGTGGTTGTAAGTTGAAGGAATCCAGAGGAGCAAGAAGCGAGGTCGAAGGACGGCAGCCGTGATGTAAACTGAGACAAAAAGGCAGGAGATGAGTTGTACAGAAAAGGCAGACAAAAACAACCAGAGTGAGACCTGTGTTACCACAACGAGGTGGAACGGACTGGCACCGTCCAAGCGAAGCTCCACTCCTCTTATGCTCCTCTGCTGATGAATAGATGGAGTGCAGCTGGTGATGAACCAGATGAGGTGCAGCTGGTGAGAACGGTGGAGGAGGGAGTGTCGACCCGACACTATGACTATTACAGAGTCCAGACTATGCCTCCTGTCTGGAATATTTCAGTCCTTCTGGATGGTTCTACCCAGTGCTTGAAGTGGACAACAAGAAGTGGTGGTACTCTCTTTAATGGAGGTCGGAACATGAAATGTTGAGATTCCCGAGTGTAAATATAGCTCAGTAAAAAGACGTTCCCCTCTCTCTATGCATCATAATGCAAATTGAAAGGGATGGAGCTCAGCTCAAATCTCATATATAATCAAATTAAATCAAATGTTGTCTACGTACATAAAATTATTACAATTTCAAAATTAATGTCCATTGCTTTAATTATCAAAAAAGCCAAACAGAAAATGAAACCTTCAATCTCTCATCATTTGTTTAAGCTAATAAACACGGCAACAGCAGCTAGAACGACGCATGCGCGGTTGACCGGTTGTCACAGAAACCACTGTTCGCTTGGTCAGTCTGCGCATTGTGAAGAGCAGCAGACGAGAACATAGACATATGTATGCACAGATGCCTCTTTACGCCCTTGATAATGGTTCCAGCGCTTAATGAGGCGTCTACATTTGTATATTTATGCCGGTTAAACCCAAACACGGAGGTGTTGTGGACCTGAGCTCACTGACCACTACCAGGGGTGTCCAACTCATTATGGTTCAGGGGCCACATGCAGACAAATCAGATGTCCAGTGGGCCGGACCAGTACAATCCTAAAATAATTACCTATAAATAACAAGTGCATGTTTTTCTCCTTGTTTTCATGCAAGAAAAATTACAAGTACTTTTGAAAATCTTCACATTTATTCAAAAACTCTTTTACAAAACACAAGATAAACAAATATTTCTTAAGACAATTGTGCAGAAGTACACAAAAATTTTATTGTCTTAAAATATTAATAATAAAAGATTTCCAGCATGTAGAAACACCTGGATGAGAGAATCATTTTTTGTAGTGTTCAGACTGACCCAGGGTCTGGTCTGGAGGCTCTGCCTCGTTTTCAATGAGGGTCTCTATTGTTTATAGACCAGTGTGGGTTCGGTACTGGTTTATCTTTTCAAATAGGGTTAGGGTCTGGGATTGAGGAACTCAGTGTTTCATCTAAAACTATAAAACCAGTAAATCCAGGTGATGCTGACTGGACTCCATCAGTTTCACCATGGTTTCATTTAGACCAGGTCTGAGGGAAAACCCAGATCTGGATCCAAACCCATTCAGGTCTTTGTTCCTCAGTGGCAGGACGGTGATCTGTGCGCCCAGCTGACGTCCAGCTCTCTAGTTAAAATTATCAGCTTCAGCTCAGCGATGCTGTAGCTGGCGTGCGTGTCGGGTGTTGAGCCAGAAACGAACCAAAGGCGCGGACCAGGACGCACAGAGCGCAAACGCTCCAGTTTGGGAACTGATCTCTGTGCGTAACGCGGTCGGAAGCCCTGGCCTCACGCTGTGACTAGATGTGGAGGATTCATCACTGGCCAAGTTGACAGGCGCAGCGCGCAGGACGGCAAGTTCAGTGGCGCGCTGCATCCAACAAATGCGCTTTGGATGCGACCTGCCGTTTCCACTGGCTGGAATAAACCTATAAGGCTAGAGATGTCCAGTTTCACCGCCGATCCTTTTCGGTTTTTGTGGTGAAAGGACGGAGCGGAGGGCTGAGTTTTACAGCGACCGCATAGACAGGTGAAGCAAGTGGGGTGGGTGGATTCTCCGAAGGAGGACCTTGGCACGGGCTGCGTGCGTCAACGGTCTGATTTGAGCGTCTGGACAGCAGGAAATGATGCTGACAAGCTCAGCCTCGCTTCAAACGCAAATTGCGTTAATTGCGTTATTTTTTTAACGTGCATCATAATTAACGCGTTAAAGTCCCAGCCCTAATTTTTTATTTTCAAAACTCATCCAGCGGGCCGTATGAATGACACCCCTGATTTAAATGGACGCTCACTACTGAGCGTTACGGGACGCTATGAGTACGTTCTCAGCGTCCCGAGAAGTGGCGGAACCCTAAAGAGCTATTTTTTAGAAGTGCCGGTACTGCGTACCGCCGCGTACCAGCCCACTTCAACCACTGGTTCTACCTCTCTTTTCTTTAAACAAACATCAAAGAGACACAGAGCTGCGCCCTCTGGTGATCAGAGTCACACACTGCAGCAGCACATTTAAATAGTAAATGTCTTGTATTTATAGAGCGCTTTCTAGAGTTTTACACTCCCCGCAGAGCTGTAGAACACAAACAACCATTCACACACCATTGGTGATCAGCTACATTGTAGCCACAGCTGCCCTGGGGCACACTGACAGAGGCAGAATCAGACCAGACCGAATCAGAGGCTCAGCGAACAAGAGCTGTGTATTGTAAGTATTGTTGTC
This sequence comes from Callopanchax toddi, assembly GCA_006937965.1. Classification (NCBI taxonomy): domain Eukaryota; kingdom Metazoa; phylum Chordata; class Actinopteri; order Cyprinodontiformes; family Nothobranchiidae; genus Callopanchax; species Callopanchax toddi. The sequence goes on from SSNR01000279.1 coordinate 529,246, forward strand.
TAATATTTGCTAATTACCAACTTTATTTATTAAGTAATTGTAAACATTTAAAGATTTATCGGTGTCAGAGATCAAAATCAACATTTATATCTTGAGATAAGGAGCACCCCTGCAGCTAGCAGGAAAAATAGAAAATCTTCACAAAACTGACTCCAAAAGCCTAAATAAGTTTTATATTTGTGTACATTTTTATTCAGAAAAAGTTTTGATTATATTTCTCTAAACATTTGTTGAAGGGGGTCCTTAACCTGCAACTTGCTCTTTCACAACACTCTCTGGGAGCAAATGACGATAGGGTCAAGTCAACCCGATCCGGTTTGGGTTGAATGCGTGGGCCCAACCAGTTTGGAGGAGGGAGCAGGGGCAGGCTATAAAGACAGACTAAATGTGTTTTTGGTAGGGCCTTATTCCCCTGAACTGTCTGTGGCAGGGCTGTACGTTCACTTTTTTAGCTCATAGCACCGGTGCTACAGAGGTTGCAGGTTTTGTAGCACCAGCATAAAAATTCTGTTACAAGCTCTAAAAGCCAAAATGAGTACTTATCATTTTTAACACACTGTCAAAGTGCTTATAATGAAAACAAAATAACAAGAAATATCTTCTAACATGTTTATTTGTCAGTGTCATTTCAAAAAGAACATTTATTCAAATTAGTGTAGATTTGTTCAAGGTGTGTGTGTGCTGAAAAATGTGTGCAATTAGTGTTTTACTGTAGTGTGTGCTTCCTTTCTGTATTATATTAAGTAATAAAGCTTGTTAAATGAACATAAGACTGAACTATCATTGTTTTGATAAGAAATTTCCATAACGTCTTTTTATATATATACTTTCTACATATCCAATCACTAGCTTTAACAGATGATAAAACTATACTTCTCCAGTGGATAAATACCAGACATGTAAATTAATGTAAACATGTTTTATTGCCTTGTCACCTTTGTTTATACAGGTCAGCCTGACTGAAGTTCTTGGTCTCATTTTCAAAAAGAGCACCTTGATATGTCAAAAGACAACAGGTCTAACAACACAAATGTAGCAATGATACCAAAACAGTAAAAACAACAGAATGCTGAACGTTGAGTGTTAAGTCCTGAGGGAGAAGAAACTTGCTGGAACTTTCTTTCTGTTTGAAAACATCACCGTCTTTGTTTCATCTGTGTTAAAAACCACTTCGACATCCATCAGGTGAAGCTGAATAACATCAAATTCAGATTGCATACGTGCAAAATCCACAACAATACACATCAGTATCATCAGCATAGAGATGTACAGAGACATCACACGTAAAGTTTTGAACAATAAATAGAGTAGATGCTCAAATTGAGAATGTGAACCATTATATAGAAAGCTAGAAGTGAGACCACTAAAGTCCCACGTTGTTTCTGATCTGTAGTCAGTTTGAGAACAAACCAACAGCCATAGCACAAAAACACCAATGAAAATAAAGTCTCTCGTCTCGTCTCGTCTCGTCTTCTTCCGCTTATCCGGGTCCGGGTCGCGGGGGCAGCATCCCAATTAGGGAGCTCCAGACGGTCTTCTCCCCAGCCACTTCTACCAGCTCCTCCGGCAGGATCCCAAGGCGCTCCAGGGCCAAACCAGAGATAGATTTTCTCCAGCGTGTCCTGGGTCGACCCGGGGGCCTCCTGCCGGCAGGACATGCCTGAAACACCTCCCTGGGGAGGCGTCCAGGGGGCCCGAACCACCTCAACTGGCTCCTCTCTACATGGAGGAGCAGCGGTTCTACTCTGAGTCTCTCCCGAATGTCCGAGCTCCTCACCCTATCCCTAAGGCTGAGCCCGGCCACCCTGCGGAGAAAACTCATTTCGGCCGCTTGTATCCGCGATCTCGTTCTTTCGGTCATTACCCAAAGCTCATGACCATAGGTGAGGATTGGGAGGTAGATCGACCGGTAAATCGAGAGCCTTGCTTTCCGGCTCAGCTCCTTCTTCACCACAACAGACCGGTTCAGCGTCCGCATCACTGCAGACGCTGCCCCAATCCGCCTGTCGATCTCCCGCTCCCTCCTTCCCTCACTCGTGAACAAGACCCCGAGATACTTGAACTCCTCCACTTGAGGCAGGATCTCTCTCCCGACCCGGAGTTGGCAAGCCACCCTTTTCCGACCGAGAACCATGGCCTCAGATTTGGAGGTGCTGATCCTCATCCCAGCCGCTTCACACTCGGCTGCGAACCTCCCCAGCAAGAGCTGTAGGTCAGAGCTCGATGAAGCTAGGAGGACCACATCATCCGCAAAAAGCAGAGACGAGATTCTCCTGTCACCAAACTCAACACCCTCCACACCACGGTTTTGTTTTTTGGTTTAATTGCCCTCCCAAATTCCTTCAAACTCCTTGTTGCTGTTGATTTATTGTTTGTGCTCACATGTGCTCATTAATGTCACTATATCAATATTGTGACTTAGTAAGTAAGTAAGTAAAGTTTATGTATATAGCGCCTTTCACAGGTATACATCACAAAGCGCTTCACAACACAAACAAAAGAACAAAACTGAGAAAACATTGAAAATAAAAAACGAAACCGAGATTTGGGCATACAGGGGATCTACATTGTAAATGATGAGACTTGGGCAGAAACATTGGGGCAAACTTCAATACAATATTTTGGCTTGGGCAGAACAATTTTAGGGAACTTAACGCTGTAAAAGCTGAATAAGGTGTCAGATCCAAATGAGTCTTTCTTAATAAAACAACTTCCAGGCTTCCAGCTTCACTGTCATGAACATGATACACTTCTAGAAGCTCCATCAAACATCACTCTGCGGTCAGCCCGGAGCTTTTTATGACTATTATTGTTATTAATTACCATTTGGACACAGTTTTTCTGACCTCTGCTGGTTTCTCACTCAGATCTTCTTTGATAAGATTTTCATTTTATCTGAGGTGTTAAAGAATGGAAACATTGTGTGAGTAAAAGTGTGCATGAAGGTGTGTATGTGTGTGTTTGTATCAGGATCAGAGAATGACAGCTTTCCTTTATTCCAGTCCAGATTCACTCTGACCCTCTGGAGCTTCTCCTGGACTGAGAGATCAATGAGAACTCCTGGTGACAATGCTGAGTATTTATCATTAGAGAACCATATTCTCCACCATCCAGACCAAATGTCTCCCTTCCTCTGATCAGACTCCTCTAATACACCAAGCATCCATTCTTTACTGTCTCCAACCTCCACATTCCAGCGGTGATTTCCTGAGTTAAAACCTTCAGAACTCAGAACAGAGAAACACCATCCATCAATCCTCTCTGGATTATCAGGACGCTGCTGTTTCTCTCCTCCTCTCAAACAGGTCAGATCTTCAGACAGGACGAGTCCTGGACCAGCAGTGTTTGGGTCCAGAATGATGGGAGTGTAGGAGACCAGGTCCTTCATGTTGGTCCAGATGTTGAAGGCCAGGTTGCCCAGATGTTTGGCCTGGTCTATCAGAGCTCCTGAGGGCAGCTGTGGAGCCTCCAGCAGGGGGCAGCGCTGGACTCTTTCCACTGCAGCCTTGTAGTGGTTCAGGAAGGAGAGGTCTTCAGCTCTCAGCTCCTCCTCTGTGGTCCTGATGGTGTCTGAAAGAGCTGCTATCTCTCTGCTCACAGCCTCCATCTTCTCCTTCATCATCCCACTCTTCTGCTCCTCTTCCTCCCTCAGTGCAGCCAGCCTGGCCTCCTCTTCCTCTGTTAGAAACTGGTGAAGCTTCTTAAACTCCTCCTTGATCTGGTTCTCTGTGAGTCGGGCCTGGACCTTAATGTGTTCTGCTGTCTGAGCAAACTGAACTTTACCTTCCTTCTGGAGCACCAGTTTCTCCTTTAGAGGTTCGAGAGTTTCCTGAAGTTCCTTTTTGTGTCGTCGTGCAGCTTCATCGATGGGTCTGATTGTGTGGTTGATGTGTTTTTCTGAATCCCTGCAGACGAGACAAACTGGTTCCTGATGGTCCAGACAGAAGAGTCTGAGTTTTTCATAATGCAGACTGCAGAGAGCCTCTGAAGCTCTCTGATGTTTCTCCTCTAAAAAGGACTCACACAGGTTCTTCAACACCAGGTTACAGGGTGGCTCTCTCTGTGAAGATATCCTGTTACAAACTGGACACTCGCGTGTTGGTTTCTCTCTCCACCAGTTGTTCAGACAGACTTTACAGAAGCTGTGGCTGCATGACAGAACAACAGGATCTCTGAAGACCTCCTGACAGACCGGACAGCAGAGACCCTCTGATCTGGAAGCCATTTACTGTGTGAATGAAGCTGAAAACAGCAGACAAAAGGTTCAGTCAGTTCTGGCTCCCCTCCCTCCTCTAACTTCCCTCAAACTGACTCTGAGGGTGTCAACTCACCTTTAACGTTGGACTTTTTCTCACTCAGAGGAAGCTGCTAGTTTGTTTTAAAGCTCAATCAGATCGTTTTGAGGTCTCTGTAGAGATGAAGTACCACAAACTGTTTCCTGCTTAGTTTCAGGTGAGTCAGGTGGTGGGTGGGGCTTAAACCTGTTGAACCTGGTGCTCTACCTGCCCAATGTGCAGCTGGCATAAAACTTTCTATTTTTATCTGCCAATTGAGAACAGAACAACCTATAGTTAGACTGAAACACAAACAGATTTCAGATCTGCAGTTGGTCAGCACTGATGGAACTCAGGACCTCTTTTTTTTTTTTTTTTTTAAAGCAACAATCAGCAGACAAACTCAACAATTCTCTTCCTCCAGATCTGATGTCTTTGTCTTTCAGTTTACTCAATGTCTTCCTAATGGAGAACTGAGATACCTGTGGGGAGGCGGACTGGGGTAGAGGAACTGACTCTCACATGTGTGTGCTTCAACTAGGAGATCACATTATTCAGCAAACAGGATTTTGAATGAAGAATTAGAAGTAATAGATTCATGGATGACAAGAAACAAATTAGTTTTGAATAAGAAAAAGAACAAAGTGTACTGTATTGTGTTAGGATCTAGATATGCTTTCAAAGAAAACCCAAGGTTAAAGCGGCTCTCTGGAGCATTTTTCTCTGTATCAAAGTTTTTTAAATGTTCTAAATGATATTTCAGGTCTAAACTATGATCTATGGGTTGAGTTCCACAACATCTGTCATTCTGATGAAGACCCTCCTTCCTCCTAGAGACACCTTTCCATTATTTCTTGCCGCCGACATTTTTTAGCCAATGAAATTCAAATGTCTGCATTCTCTCAACATGCACGCACATCGACCAAACCTGTACCAGTAGGGGGCGCTGTCGTACAGGACGCTCCGTGTGTTTCTCTGCCGTCTCAGCCGTTCACTGAGGACTCACGGCTCATTTCTACTAAAAACCTACCCATTCTCCAGCTAAAGATGGATTTATTTTTATTTTTAAACCTTTCACCTCACAGAATGGCAAGGCTTGACAGGATTACGCGTTTATTTTGGTCAGAAAGTTCATCCAGGGCCGAGTCAAGTTCAGCTTCAGAGTCCAGCAGCAGCTCTCTGCTAACAGAGCTAATATCAGAAGCGGCAGGGACAGAGAGGGCTCTTCAGACCCTCGTAGTGTTGTTGGAATAAGATTGTGAACTGTGAGTGATTAAACCCTACACACTGAGCTGTACAGTTCATGTCTGAAGTATATGCGCCGTGTGCGCACACGCGACCGGACGCGTGTGTCGAGATGTTTTGAGGAGGAGCCTTTGGACGCTAGATTCAAAAACTGCTCTCTCGATGAAATCCTCCGGAGTGCTGCTTTAACTCTACAGGTAGGCATGATAGAGCAAGTCACAGATGTTAAACTATTAGGGGTTAAATAGCATGGAGCTGCTAAGGGTGGCCCAACCAGTTATTAGGTTCAGGGGGCAATCACTTTTTCACACAGGGCCATGTAGGTTTGGATCTTTTTTCTCCCTAAATAATAAAAACCATCATTTAAAAACTGCATTTTGTGTTTACTTGTGTTATCTTTGACTAATAGTTAAATGTGTTTGATGATCAGAAACATTTTGTGTGACAAACATGCAAAAGAATAAGAAATCAGGAAGGGGGCAAATAGTTTTTCACACCACTGTATATTTGTTCATGCAGCAGGAATAGTGTTATCATTTTTGGAAGAGCAGTTGATCTCTGAATGATGATGTTGTTTTGTCAAGGTCTTAAACTGTTGTCTGTTTTTTTTATTTTGTACATTGAGCAGGTGTTTTTAGTGTTTTTGTCCTTTGTGTATTGTGAGAGTGTGTAAGTGTATTTTATTGTAAATAATGTGGACGTTGATGTGTGTTGGACCCCAGGAGGAATAGTTGCTGTATGACGCAGCAGCTAATGGGGATCCATAAATAAATCAAATCAAATCAAACCCTGAACCAGTGTCAGTGTCCCTACTCCAGGGACCATCTAGCAGAGATGGACATGACCAACCCAGCTGACCTGACAGGTCTGGGTTGGTCACGCCCATCGGAAGAACAGCTGATGAAGACACGTCACGCCAACACCAGTGACACTTCTGATGAAGCCCTCCCAGTGGTCAAAACATGTGAAGCTAAAGTTAAACATAAACTTATGACTATTGCATGTCTGAAAGAAAAAAAAAACCTAAAAATTATTGGAAAAAGACATGATGAACCTCATAAAATATATAATGACATGCTCAGATCCAGCAGGGTAAAACTACTGAAGGAGTCACATGGAATTTGGTGGTTACAGTGAAGAGTTGGGTGTTCAGGATGGAAGAATCTTCAGTGTTTTTTACAGCCCTTTGTGACAGTTGGGATGGGAAACAAATGGGGAAATGGTCATGTGGCAAAAGGAATATTTTGAGGATCACCTCAGTCACATCAACATACATTCCATTAAATAACCAGAGCTGAGATACCTTTAAAAAGCAGCACAAAACCAGTCTCTTCAAACTAGCCTTTCATGAACTCCTACAGATTTGGTTATTATTCTGTTATCAATTCATTGTGTATATTTTCACACTTGTCTATTGTCTTATTAGTTTATAACCGTAAAGTCCCTTGTGATCTTTATCTTGAAAGGTGCTATAAAAATAAAATGTCTTTATCTTCAAAGTGAAAGCAAGAAGCTGCTGCAGGTTAATCACTGATGAGTTCAAAATCAGAGGAAGTTGCAGCAGCTGACCTTTGACCTGTGAGCAGCACTTTCAGACTGCTTTCAGAGTAACGGCAGCCTGCAGACTCAGAGGACTGATGACGGAGGAGAAGACCAGGATTTTCTCTTCTTCTACAGACCTGGTTCAGACAGCAGAGAGCTGCAGAGTGAAGAAGCTGAGTAAGTCCACCTCTGATTCCTTCCTGTCTTCAAGTAGAGACAGATTTAGTCTCCTGATGAGGCCTGAGTCAGATCAGCTGAGGCTGAAGAACATGAGTGATGGTTGATGAGGAGCTGCAGGTTGGTTCACCTCTATATTTGAGTGACATTAAAATGGTAAATTTAAGTCTAGTTAAGAGCACGGTGACATCCGTTCCAGTCCCGCTAAGCTTGTAAAACTGTTAGTGCAAACAGTGTTTTCACGTCATGAAAACATTGGTGACCCTTCTGATGAAGATCACAGCTGCAGGTCAAAACTTATCAACTAAAAAGTAAATACAAACTTACCTTACATATCTGAAAAGAAAAGAACCACAACAATTCTTGATAAAAGAAGACATGATAAATTCCATAAATTATAATAAAACCCAATACAACATGAATACAACAACAACCCACTTAGAAATGATGGGTGGGAACTTTCTACCATTGAATGAAGACAACATTAAAATCCTTATCTTTGCTTCAATTACTAAACCTTCTGTTAGAGATCTTGGTCTCACCCCGGATGCTCATGTTATCTGGTTACCTATTCCTTTGCTCATCTCAGGAGTATTATTATTGATTCTCAGGAATCAATAGGTTGAGATCCATTGTGTCACGCTAGTTCTCCATGCTTTCCTCTCTTCTCATCTGGACTACTGCAACTTGCTCTTCACCTGTGTAAACAAACCTCCCTTGGATCAGTTACAGGTCAGGTGGTTCAGAAGGCTTGTGCTTGGCTTCTGACAAAGTCCTCCAAATTCACCCACGTCACCCCACTACCACGTCACCCCACTACTCTTCCAGCTTCACTTGCTGCTTGTAGATTCTTGTTAATTGGGCCTATGGACAATGGACAAGCGCCAGCATACATCAGTGAACTTTGACATCCTTACATCCCCATCAGGTCCCTGAGGTGTATCAAGCAAGGCCTGCTAGTTTTGCAGCGTACCAGACTAAAAACTAAAGGAGACAGAGCATTTGCTGCTGTGGATCCAGACTCTGAACTCTCTCTCCCTGAGCCTCAGATCAGTGACTCGGTGGTCTCTCTTTAAATAAACAGATCCAAACTTATTTCTTTCAACTGGCTTGTAAATGAACTATAGACCTGGTGCTTATTTACAGATTGAAAAGTCCAGGTGATCGCTCCTTCCAGTCTGTTGCACCTCAACTTTGGAATGAACTTCCTTTAGTTTTACGCTGTATAGACAATCTGGACTCCTTTAAAAGGCAGCTGAAGACCCAATTATTCAAAACTGCTTTTAACTAAATCTTTTATGTTCTCTATTTGTAATGATGTTGTTTGTTTTATTGATTTTATTTGTTGCTTTTTTTTATCATGTTTGATTCTGTTTTTTGTGAAGCACTTTGTGATTGTTGTCTGTGAAAGGTGCTATAGAAATAAACTTTACTTACTCTGTAGTCACTTCCTGCTTATATTTTTATTGTCAACTAGGTTTATTTGTGTCACTTGCTGATAAATGTGAAGCACCTTGAGATTTATATCTAGAAATGTGCTCTACAAATAAACCTTTATCTTCTTCTTCCAGTTGGATCATTAACTGGTTTTTATGATGGATCAAAGTTAATGTGTGTTTGGAGCTTCTGTTGTTCAGATTGTAAAACTGAAACTGAGACAGGGACTTCAAAGGGAATCCCATCAAGATTGAACAGAGAGCAGTGAGCGCCCCCTGCTGGTTCCTGTCAGTCTCCAGTGATGTAGGATGGATTTCTAGAGGGAGGAACTGCAACTCCCTGCTTTAGACCTAGAGTGGAGCTGTTGATGAGCAGCTCAGTGTCTCTGTGGACCAACATTTATTCATCTGACTGTCAGAATCAGGTTTATTCTCCTGAAACAACAAGATGATTTCACTTCTGAACCAGACAAGAAGAGCCAATCAGTAGCAGCTTAGCTTTTTATCAGCAGTAATAAATTATTTGTGTTTCCTCTGCAGATAAAGACAGGAAGTGATCTGACCTGAGTTCAGCAGCATGGATCAGAGTGAGGAGGACAGAGAGGCGGGAGTCCCTCCCTCTAAAACCAGTCTGTGTGGAGAACATGGGAGCAAAGTTCAAAGGTCAGATCATCATCTCTAACTGTCTAGGACTCTTCTCCATGTCAGAGCCCAGAGTCACATCACCAGAACTTCTTTATTCACAGGAGAAATCCTAAACCTGGATCAGAATGCAGCTGTGTGTCCTTTAAGTCTGACCGGACTGGATCAATGATCCTTCCTCCCACCTTCAACCAAAGTGCCTCCTGTGACCAGCAGTAAGTGTCCATCAGTCTCCAGTGGATTCTGATCAGATTAAACAGAATGGTTTCCTGTTGAATCTCTTTTCATGTGGATCTTTATTTCATTTCTCTAAGACTCAGTTGCTGCATTTTAAACTCTTGTTGTTCAGGAGAATCTACTGCTATACTCTATAAAACAAGGGATATACTAAACAAAAAAGCTTTGTTTTTGATTTATTGCTCTTTAGTTCTGTCTTTTTTGTCTTGCTCTGCAGAGATTTGGGGAAATGCAGGGAAAAAATGTGTTGCGTCTGTATTTAAATTACAAAAAAAGGCTATTAGAATAGTTAACAAAGTAGGATGCCTCGCATCAACCAATTTAGCCAAATTAAAACTCTAAAATTAGAAAATTTTGTAAAAGTAAAAATATTAGAGATTCTTCATAGAGTAGCTAATAATAATAATATCTGAAGTTGCATAAAAGTTTATTTCAAACCAAGAGATGATCACTATAATCTCAGAGTTGAATGTGTTAAAGTCAGAACTAACGTGAAATCAAGATGTGTTTCTGTTTCTGGTGTGAAATTAAGGAATGAGTTAAATTATGACTTGAAGGAATGATCTTCTTTACCAAAGTTTAAAGCATGTGTTAGGTGTCAGATATTTATTGAATATAAAAATTATGTGTAAACATGAATGATTTTTCAATGTGGTTATTCTTTGTTGGGAAAACAAAATAAATGTATATAGGTTATTATGTATATAGGTAGAGAGGGCGTCACGTCTTGCTTCTTGTAGCCACTAGTTTCTGTGATGGCGGCTGTACACGTTTGTACCCGCGGCTGAACTAGGAAAACGGCTTTAATATCGATGGTCGGACTAGAGACTTAACAAACACGACCCGTGTGGGATCGGTTTCAACACAAAGAGTTAAACGAGGCGATGGAAGACGGATAAAAGCGGCATTGTTTAGCGGAATCAGCGGATATTTACCTATTTAGTGGTTAGCTCGGGGACGTACTCAGCCGATGCTACCTAAAACTCGTCGNGAAAACGCACGAGATTTTTGACGAAGGACAACAGGTCTCTACCTGGTTTGTCTCTGGACGTCGGATTTAGGCCACGCATTCTTGGACGTTGTGTTAACCGTCTGATAAACAGCTTAGAACTTAGCCGGAATTTTATTGTTTCCACGTCGGAAAACTCCTGTCACCAAGCATACACAAGTTACACAAACAGACATTTAACTGTGAAAACAGACATGAAGTGAAACAGCTTAACAAGTATCAGACTTGGCTTCAGTGATGAGGTGGCAACGCTTATCTTATCAGCAAGGACTGTGTGTGCTTCTTGGCAGGGAAAATGGAGTTCAGTCATTAAACAGCTTATAGTTATTAATATTTTTAGGTATCAATTTTGTACTTAAACTGGCTGACTTGTCAATATCCAGTTAACTCCTGGCTGGCTCGCCATTATGTAGCATTTGGAATAACTATTAGTTATTTTAGCCACACCCTCTTCTAATAAATATGGAAGCTTATTTTTGGATTATAATTAAATGTGATAAACTGTCATTTAACCCTGATAATAGCTAATATTTACTGAAGGTATCGTTAGGTTCTTTGAAAAGAGTACAGTGAATTAAATACCTTATTAATAACGTGAACTGAGACCAGATAAAGATTGAACAATCATTTAATTTGAAAAACCTAAGAACAGACAGGTAAAGCAGTTTGAAAGTTTGACATAAACACAATTAATATTCTTAAACATGTTGAGGATGTTAAAGATAGTGAATTGTGAGTTTTAACGGACTGTAGCATATGTTTTAATGACTAGGGAACTTAGTTAAGTTAGTTAACCTAGTTGTGACTTTAAGAGTCAATTTAGGGCTAATTTGAGTTTGGAATGGGATTTAGTTTTAGCTTAATTTAGTTTGGAAGAATTAAGCTTTATCAAAGCAAACCTCTCGATCAGAAAGTGGTGTTCGCTCACTGAAAGGTGGACGCTCCTGGATCTGGCAGGCGTCGGTTTCTCCACGAGCTGAGGCTGGAGTCCCCAGGCTCAGAGGGGTGGTCCTGGAAGGCGTGGCTGCCGAGGACCTCGCCGGACAGTCCGTGGATACGTCCCGGTCAGCAAGGGAGGCATCTCAGCAGGCATGCTGAAGTCATTTCTGATCAGTCCCCGTAGAGAGGGAGAGACGGAGGTAGAGACACAAGCAGGTGTCTCTCGAGGCCTTGTTCAAAGCTGATGAGGGTTCAGCTCAGACTCTGAAGGATAGCAGCTCAGACTGCAGCTCAGACTCAGACTAGACGAATTTCAGACTGATTTGTACCGGAACTGAAGATTAGTTTTGAGACTACGTTATCTAAGTTTAACCAATCAGAGAGTATCAAGTGTCCCAATAAAACACGAGTTAGTGGACTTGTGGACGGCTCTGATTGGGTAGGGGAACTGTGAGGAGTTACCAAGTTCATATTACTTCCGCCCGTTAAACATTCACATTATGAATGTGATTAAAAATGCAGAAAATATCAGAGACACATATTATGGCACTTTGAGTGTGAGTGTGTGGATGACCCTAACGAGAGGAACACTGCAGGAGACTGTTCTGTAAACAAGAGATTACAGTTTGAAACCAGTCATTTGGTTTTAAAGAAGAGACATCTTTAAAATAGTGTTTTATTAGACAGCTGGTGTCCAGTGGGTCATCTGGGAGGTGGACACCTGAAAGTGAACAGTAGGACACCTGTAGGGATGTTAATTCAGGTTAAAACATAATCCAAGAGTCATTGTAATCCGAGTTATTGGGAAAGAAATGGATTATTGTTGTGATGGTCAACAGAGGTCAGGGGTCAGAGGTTATAGCATATTTGATGGTGCTACAATCAACACACAGAATCTTTAAATGCAACAGTAGACATGGAACAGCAGTGAATCCATCACTACTCTGTCTCTGCAGTAATGACGTGTTTCTGACTGATTCTGGATCAGTGCTTCTGAGACTAAAATGACAATCTGACAGAAAGCACAGAGTTCAGTTTGGACCATCAGTCCTCTTCATGTGGATTTGAACAAAGGCTAGAGTGAAGGTCAACTAAAAGCAAAGGAAGGTCAAAGAATGAGACGCACAGGATGCTGGAGCTTAAATATCCTGTAGAGAACTGGTCCCAGTTGGTCCCGATCTGATTGGATGCTGGAATCGGCCAATCAGCTCATAGAACACCTCAAAGACTGACAACATCATCATCATTATCACAGCTCTCAACCAGTAGGATGTCACAACCACTCTGACTGGTTTGTTTCCACTGGAGGAAACTAACTGGATCCTAAAGGTCTCTGCAGGTCTATGACCTTTGACATCTATTCTTTCTGATTGTCTCTACAGGTGGTTGTCACGGTGACCTAGAGTAAGGAGTGTACAGTATAGTGGAGGAGAGGATCTGTGTGTCCTGCTGATCTGGGAGGTTGAAGCAGCAGCAGCAGCTGTCAGAGAGACTCTGACTGGAACATGTTTCTGTGAGGGGAAGAGGAGAGCATCATCCAAACCCAGTGTGTCATCAACGATGAAAGCACATTGGCACTTCATATCATTTTGTTTGATCAATACTTTGTGATGGTTAAAAACATATTTTCATTGTTGTCCTATAGAGGACATGGTAACTGGTGGTTTTTCTAAACCTGTTGACAAAACTAGAACGAATAAGTTAGTGGTTTTTCTTTTTAGCATTTAAAAAAACTTTGTATTGTCAAAAAAAAAGGAGGAAGTTACAGTGTTTGATGCACTGTGTTGTACGCTTGTCTTTTTAGGAACAAATGGAGGTCTTGTCTTCTGTCTAATTATGTCCATGAATTGATCCATGACCTACTTTTGGATTTTGGCAGCGCTACACACCAGTGTGCGATTACAATAACAGGTTGCAGCTCATTTACAAATTTGTTGCATGCAGGCCAAATGCAATGACAGCTGTGTGTCGTGTTTTTCCTCCATTTGCCGGTTTATTTGACCCTTAATCAACATGGCTGTGAAAAGCACTACAATTGTCTTGTATGATTTTAATTTGAAAGAAAAAAAATCAAAACAAAGGTATAACCCACCAAAACAAATTTTAGAAAGTGTTAAGTGATACTCATCAATCAAAATTCTTGATCCAAAGACAGTGTTTATAAACATCAACTTATAGTGCTGATAAAATTTTAAAAACTTCAATAACATGATAATTCAAACCCACATCAAATATAAAAGTCATGGTTATCTGCATAAACACAAAAAATGTTAGCCTATTTTTAGAGTTCTTTCAATTCTGCTCTACTTGATGTAACCCAGTGGATTTTCAGTCAAGAATAATCCATTTAATATTGTTATTTGACAAAGAATGTGTCAGTCAAACATGCTGAATCCAAGAAAGCCTTTGGTAGGCTCAAGCAGGAAGAATTACTCCTGATTGGCTGAAAAAAGTTACACAGCCCGCCCCCTGCTGCCACATCGGGGACAGAGTCACGCAGTTCTTTCTTTTCTGGAAATTTATGATTTAAAGGCTCGGGGTGCTTTTGTAAGATCTCGCAGTAAATGGTTAGAAAAAGGAGAACAAAATTCTTCATACTTTTTTAACTTGGAGAGATTTCATTGTAAAAATCAGATTGAACAACTAAGAATTGGCAATGAAGTAATTGATGACCCTCGGAAGATTTCAGAATATTGTTCAAAATTTTATGAAAATATTTACAAAACTTCTTACTGTGAGGAATCCGCTTCTTCTTTCTTGGACTCTATTCTTCACTGGAAAACTTTAAATAATGATCAAAGAGCTTTATGTGAGGCCTCTTTCACTCATGATAAAGTTTCTCAAACTATTTCTCAATTGAAAAATAATAAGTCCCCAGGAAATGACGGCTTGACAGCAGAATTTTTCAAAATGTTTTCTGAACAGTTATCTCCTTTCCTAACTGAAGTGTTTAGAGAAAGCATTGATAATCAATCTCTCCCCGCCTCAATGACTCAGGGCATCATTTCTTTAATTCCAAAGCCCAAAAAGGATCTTTTGTCCCTTGATAATTGGCGCCCCATAACTTTATTAAATATTGATTATAAAATTTTAGCTCTTCTTTTTGCCAATAGAATAAAAGGTATTTTACCTTCAATTATAGATTAAACACAATCTGGCTTTATGAAGAAACGGCATATTGTAAATAATATTAGATTAGTCCTGGACCTCCTCGATTATAGTGACCTCATTGACACTGATAGTTTTATTATGTTTCTCGACTTTCAAAAGGCATTTGACTCTGTGGAGCATAATTTTATCTACAAAGTTTTAGAAAAATGTGGGTTTGGTCCATTTTTTTGTAATACAATCAAAACTCTATATAATAACAATAACAGCTCCATCAAACTCAAATATGGAACTACACAAAGATTCATGTTATCCCGAGGCATCAGACAGGGATGCCCAATATCCCCTTACTTATTTCTGATTGTAGTTCAGTTTCTTGCCACTTACATCTCACAGAGCTCCTTGAGTGGGATCAAAGTTGCTGGAGAGCATGTTGTTATCAGTCAGCTAGCTGATGATACCACCTTGTTTTTGAAAGATGCTTCTCAAGTTTCAGTTGCTCTAAACTTAATCAGCTCTTTCTCTAAAGCATCTGGCCTCTATCTTAATTTAAACAAGTGTGAATTATTACCTGTTAAAGAATCTGCGGCTGTCTCTGTCTGTGATATTTTAGTTAAGAACCAGGTTTCTTATCTCGGTATCATTGTAACTAAAGACCCCAACTTAAGATGCCCATCTAATTTTTCCTCCGCTGCTGAAAAAACACAAAGAAAATTTAACTCCTGGCTTCAAAGAGAGCTATCATTGAAGGGAAGAATCCTTCTGTCCAAGGCCGAAGGTCTGTCCAGACTCTCATATGCTGCTCAATCTTTGTATGTGGATAATAATACTCTAAAAAATATTGATAGAATGCTACTTAACTTTGTTTGGAGAAGGAAGGTTCACTACATTAAAAAATCTGTATTAATCAACTCTGCAGATCATGGTGGTTTAAATTTTATAGACTTCTCAACCCTCAATAATACTTTGAAAATAAACTGGCTTAAAAACTTTCTACTTAATCCATCCTCTATATGGAACGCTATTCCCTCTTATATTTTCTCTAAACTAGGTGGTCTGAAGTTTCTTTTAATTGGCAATTATGATATTCCCAAAATCCCCATAAAGCTCTCAAACTTTCACAAGCAGATGCTGCTTGCCTGGTCTCTCATTTTTAAACATAATTTCTCACCACATACTTGCTATATTTGGAACAACAGGTACATCACTCACAAGAAAAAAGGTTTGTTTAATGAAATTTGGTTTAGTAGTAATATTATTCTTGTTAATCAACTAATAAAACCCAATGGCCAATTTTATACCTATTCTGAATTTATAGAAAAGTATCCTGTACCGGTATCTCCTAGGGAGTTTCTTATAGTGTTAAATGTAATACCTTCTGGAATTAAAATGCTGTTTACAGGTCTCTCCTTCTCTGATTGTTTGGTGACTTATACTGAGCCTTGTCATACTTATGTTGGTAAAATATGTTTCTCTTCTAAGCAATCACGTAACAAATCTATCAGAGGGCTTTTTCAACAGCTGTCCATCTCTTCTCCCTACGTTATATCATATTGGAACTCTATTGTTGATAATATTCCATGGAATAAAGTTTGGCTTTTACCCCACAAATATATTTTAACTAATAAAGCTAGAGAAGTTTCTTTTAAATAATTGCATAGGTATTACCCTGTTAAGTTTTTTATTTCTCAACGATTTAAAAAGAATATTGACACCTGCTGTTCCTTCTGCAACGATCATCCTGAAACCGTTACACACTTATTCTGGACTTGTACAAAAACTGAAACATTTTGGTCTGATGTTTTAGACTTTCTGCAAAAGAAAGTTTTTTCTGATGTTTCCTTCTGTTTTAAACATATTATTTTCGTTTATTTTTTATTACAATGATAATGATGAAAACTACATACTGAACTTACTTTTTATTTTAGCTAAATATTACATTCATAAATGTAAATATACCCTTGCCACGCCTCTTTTATCTGTTTTTATTTGTGAAATTAAAATATATGCTGACTCCATTAAAACTCAGAGAACTTAAAAGCTAAAAAAATCTGGAATTTGTTTGAAGAATATAATTTAAATAACTGGTAATGTTTGGGTTTTTTTTTTCCCCCACAAATTATTATTTTTTCTTTTTGTAATATCATACATCAGATTGTGCTCTGTACTTATTTTCAAATAGCCTACTGCTTTTGTACTTTGGCCCCTTTGTTTGTTTGTTCACTCTGTGTCTGTTCACTCTTCTTTGTATTATATTATCTTGGTCTGTAACATGCCACATTTTGCTAAAAAAAAAAAAAAAGTTCTTTCTTTTCTGCTGGAGAGGGAGATGGACGCATGCACTCGGATAGGACCTCTGTCTATAGGAAATTGGAAGAGACTCGGTGAGTCTGGGCTGGCTGTAAACTAAAACTAACACTTGGATAGTGAAGCTAACTACCATGTTTACTAATTAGATCTGCATGGACTGTGGCTGACCTCCCAGTGGAGAAAACACAGAAAATTGAGGCGCTCGGTGAGTCAAGAAAAGCTAGTTAGCTTAGCGGTTAGCTGCTAATGTAGCTTCAGCTTGCACCATTGCTTGCAGGGAAATTCTGCTACGGGGTTCCCCTGCAGGGAAAAGTGTTCATAGGCACTTAAATGTCCTAAATCTTACGTTATCATAAGCTATACTGTAAAAAATGTTACATTGAACTAAATACTATTAATGTTAAGTGCTGTTATTTTTTAAAACCACTTGCATTGATGTTGTATGGCCATGTAATTGAATTAGAATTGTGAACTCAATGGTAATAGTCCTGTTCTTTATACAGGCTAGGTTTCTTAATTGGATTAGAGCCATTGGATTGGAACTGGATTCTCTCCCTGACGAGGGAGATGGCGAGCCGTCCCATTTGATTCGAACCTGACCTCGGAGAACAGGCTGTTCTCCCTGCACGAACTCTTGCAACTGTGCGGTGAGACTGTTCCGCACTACTCGACTTTTGGACTTTTGAAAAAACTACTGACTAATAAGCCGGCTGGACCAAAACATATCTGAGCTCAGATAGGGACATTTTATTTTATTTTATTATTGTTACTGTTATTGTTACATGTTGTTAACAACCTTTAATACAGTGCAACTTACTGTATCCGTGGCTCCACTCATTCTTTTGTGGTTACTGGTGTTCATTAATAATCAACTCTCCTCACGAACCTAGTCATTGGCCCAACTGGTAACAATCCTAAACAATTAATTTATATAATCTACATTGTAAACGGGTTACATTAACATTTAGATGTTAAAGAAATGTTGAGTTTTGACCTGCTTTAATGTTGAAAAAGATGCCAAAGAAGAGTGGAATTTACAATGCAGGGGCCACAGGGGGGCCAAGCTTGTTGTCAGGGGGGCACCAATTTCATAAAACTAAAGTTTTAAGTTGTAACAAAGGAATATGGTCGACTACACACAAAGCACATGATATTAATTGAAATCCTTGTTTTATGTAACTTTATTTAACCAGGTAAATTTAATTGAGATTAAAAACATTTGTTGAGCAGAGCCAATTTAAAAAACTCTCCATTACTAAATGTGAACAGCTGGAATATTATGAATGGCTTTTGAATGTTTCCTTACAAAGATGAAAGGGAGCAGTGTCTGGACAAGCTGTGGACAGTGAGGACTCAGAGCAGGAACCTTCAGCTAAAATTTAAGGAGGATACAATTTAGAAAAAAATCTAAGAGTCAGGTTGTTTTATTTTTGGGAGAGGAGGTATGACCTGAGTACTGAGGGGGTGTTCTGAAGAGCATTAGGTTCTGCACAAATGGCACTAATAGTTTGTCAGGAAAAAGTCCAGCTTTAGCCATTTTGGGGTTTAATAGGATGAAGCAAAGGGCCTAGTGTGATGTGATGAGTAGAACAAATTCTAGGAGAGAAGTAATTTGATATTAAGGCTGATTCAACCTTTGAGAGTCATTTCTTGTATATCATGTTTTAGCAAGTAATTAAAGTAGTTCAGTTTTAGAAGTCCAGTTTTAAATATTTTGGGGTTATTTAAGATGCTGAAAATGATGCAATATGTTGTGATGTGTATAAAACCTTCAAGAGAGAAAAGGTCATTTAAAGGAAGATCAGATCCTTCAGAGGCACGCTGGATGCTGTGATCTCAGTTTGTATTTTAAAAAACCACACTGTTAAATCAATGAAAGTGTGGCAAAAAAACATATTTTATGTACATACATTTTACATTTATAATCATTTGTGCATGCTCAGCCAGAAAAGGCTCATTTCAGATGTTTGGGTCAAATTATTTCAATCATGATTCAAATCATTTGATCTCAGGTGAAGGTTGGGAAGTAGACAGACCAGTAAATCTAGAATTTTGCTTTTTGACTCCTCCTTCTTCACCATAACAGAGCTGATCGACATCCTGATTACAGCAGAACAATCTCTGATCTGTTGGTTCATCTCCTGACTCACATGAACCAGACAACCTAAGTCCCATGAGCCCTCGGCCATCACACAGTTAAAGTCTGATGTTGATGAAACACGCAGAGTTCCTCCTGAGTCTGACAGGAAGTTGGAACCTGGACTAAACTTTATCTGAAATTTATTTAAGTGCACAAATGAAAAAATAGTTTAAATATATACACATGTTATTGAACCAGAAAGTGCTATTATATGTTTCAATGCTACAATAATTTCTTGAGTTTCTAGCTGTGATCACTTTAGTTCAGGTTTAGTTTCTTCGTCACTTTAAACCAGGTCTTCTTGCTTCTGATGTCTGTTAGTCAAGCTTTTCTTTATCTGGTAGTGATTGAATCCACTTTCTGATTATTTGTTTCATTAAAGGTTTGTTAACCCTGAAAATAAAAAACACATGTTTGTTATTTTATCACAGAATATTTCATGAAGTGGAATTCATTAGTGAAAATCTTCTTAATGTGCTTCATATCTGCAGCAACTTTCACATCATCAGAACGTGTAGAGGTTAGTTCAATGTTTAACAGAAAATAAAAAACAAGACAGCAACAAATAAATATCTGAACATCATGATCTTACTCTGGAAGTTCTATAGTCTCATGTTCAGGCGTCTCATCCTTCTGAGGATCACTGTGAGACACAATGAAGGATTTAGGAAGAGAAAGTAAACATTGTTCAGCTGACTGAGACATTAGTGAAGTCATTTAAAGGGACAAGAGGGAGGATTTTAAATAAAAATAATCATGCATGGTTAGTTTTAAGTGATGAAGCATTTTAAACCAAAAAGAATGAGGCCACTCATCATTCCATTGTCTTGAACAGGCTGTGAGTGTAAAGTGCATTTCAATTCGGGCATGAATTTCCCACGCTGTCCTACGGATGTGACGTCAACTGACGCTCACTGCACGCTCTAGTCTGCTGAAAAGAATAATAGAAATGTATATCCAGTAGGTGGCAGCATTGCACCGTTGTGTTGTGCTGAGGGTTAATGGCGGACATTATTCGTCTAAATGTTTTTTCCTCATAATAGTGGTGGTATTTTGAAAGCGTTTATGGAGCTGAAAACCTCTCTGCTGGATTATAGAGTTTCACAGAGCTAAAGGTGCTGTTATAAATTAGCACAAAGCGATCTGTGTAAGTTACTGGAGCTCGAGAGGTTAGGCCTCAAATCCCCCAGTGTTTCATGGACCACAGCCCAGGAGAGAGACAGGGGTGTGTCTTCAAGGTCCCTGCAATCATAATCCTGTGGAGCGTATCCTCCCATCCACTCCATGATAAAACAACTTGAACCCTAAACTTCTTGCTACCTATCTGGTCTCCTGAACACAGAACATCCACCTTCCTCCTCTGCATCATATCAACCTGATCTCTAGCTTTTCCTGTCATCGTCCCAACATTCACATCTTACACATTCACACATACACATCTTCCTTATTTTTCCTTAAAAGGCAGAAAATAACTGATTATTCTCACCTGTCTGAAGAAGTCCATAACAAAAAGGCAGCTTGTGATTAAAACAGGCTGCCTTTCTGCTTCAGGTTTAACCAGGTGACATTTCTGTTTGAGTCACACACGTAAATAAAGTCAATCTACTTCCTGTACAGCTTCTTTTAGCGTGAGTCACATCATGACAAGTCAGCATCTCTTTGTTACATTAAAACCAACAGAACTGATGCAATATTGTGACGTAATTGGTAAATCTGAGATCTATTGTCCTCTTTTTTAAAGTTTACACCTCAAACAAATAATAATTTATGTGCAATGCTTTCTATTTAACTGAACATTTTCACTCAGAGCAGTTTTATGCAAAACATTTCACATTCTGTTAACATGCTGACAAGATGGAGGCTTTTAAGGAATTCAATTGGGTCCCTGGATTAAAATAAACCACATCAGATGTTTTATTATAAAATGTGAGGTCAGTTATTAATGTTCTTAATGTCTCTTACAATTAAATGAATCAGTAACCGTAACAACATGATATAATTACCTGATCTTGTTTGTTTAATTCCACCTGAAGCCAAAAATCACAAGAACACAAAGACCAGCAGTCAGCACAGCTACAAGGATCCAGGAGAAAACTTTGCCAAAACAGTTAAACGGATCAATGATTAGAAACCCAACTGAAAAGAGACACAAACAAAACACTTAGAGTCCCCATTTTTAAACTTTCAGAACCATCACTGTGCTGCATTAAACAGCAGTCCATCCTGTTATTTAAATGTTTTTTTTTTACTGATTTATGATTGTACTTTATCTAAGTTTATTTCTTAAATTATCATTACCTGATTATGACGTTTCTAATAAAATAACATGAAGAGCATTTACTAAAACCTTTAAAGTATTGTTACAACCTCATCTTTATAACAAATGAGGAAACAGCGACACTTAGTGGTCGGGTCGTGAACTTCAGTTAACATCTCAAATCTGACTAAATAAAAATAATAATGATACATTTATTACAAAAACAAATTTAAATGACCATAAAGCTAAATGATTCATTTATATTTCTGTCAGTCAAACAGTCAAGTCTGATCATTTTACACAAATGACATAAAAAGTCTTTCTTTTTATTTATTCCCTTATTACCAAGAACTTAATGACACTCACCAGTTTAAACACTTCATTTGATTCTTTTGCTTTATTTCATTTTTAAAAAGAGCAAAATAGTTTAATCTCTGATAAAAAATAAAACAGCAAACAACAACATAGTTTTACACCAGTAGGTAACTAGTAGTAGAAACTAGATTTATTACACATAGACAGTATACATAGAACTATTTGTTTTATGAGTCAAATGTATTGGTGACTTCAATGACCTTGATACATTCAATGACCTTAGATGACCCTGATCACTTCATTGACCTTGAATGACCTTGGTACCTTTGTTGGTGTGTGTTGCCTTTTATTTGCCTTCTGAGTGGCTTTGATCTCAAAACCTTTAAATTCAGACCAGTGAGTCTGTTCGGTTGTCGAGTGTTGGTTGGAATAGTAGCTCTTTCTATCGGATATTCTTGTGTTTCTACCATTGTTCATTTTTAGTGTTTTAATAGTTTTATAGTAGTATTTTAATAGTTTTAATAATAGTGTTTTAATAGTTTTATAGTAGTATTTTAATAGTTTAATATTAGTGTTTTAATAGTATAATAGTAGTGTTTTAATTGTTTTAATATTAGTCTTAATATTTAATATTTTTATAATATTTCATATTTAATATTTAATTGATTAAATATTTAAATTACATTTCTGAACAATACCAGTTGTAGAAATGTCAAAGAAAACAGGAGAAATGAGTCAACCAGCTGCACTGAAAAATGACACGCCTCTCCTAGAAGAGACAGAATCTTTCTCTATGGCTGAACTCCTGAAGGAGAAAAAAGAGTTTGAAGAGCTCAAAAACAAGGCCTGGGCCGAAATAGAGGAGGAGAGACTCTTCATCAAACAACAAAAATCCTGGATTGACAGGTCTGTCGCAAAGATCAACTATGACCGTTGAAACCTGGAAAAAATGAAGAAAATCTCTGATGAGGAGACAGAAAATGCTCAAAAATCTCTCCAGGAGGAAAGAGAATATGTGGAACAAAGGATCCAACGTGTGGGGGAGGAAGAGAGAGAGATAACCCGAAGGACCCAACATCTGGAAGAGAGGGCTCTGACCCAGTGGGCTCTGACTCTGACCCAGTGGGCTCTGACCCTGTGAGCTCTGACTCTGACCCAGTGGGCTCTGACTCTGACCCAGTGGGCTCTGACCCTGTGAGCTCTGACTCTGACCCAGTGGGCTCTGACTCTGACCCAATGGGCTCTGACCCAGTGAGTTTTTACTCTGACCCAGTGAGCTCTGACTCTGACCCAGTGGGCTCTGACTCTGACCCAGTGGGCTC
This sequence comes from Callopanchax toddi, assembly GCA_006937965.1. Classification (NCBI taxonomy): domain Eukaryota; kingdom Metazoa; phylum Chordata; class Actinopteri; order Cyprinodontiformes; family Nothobranchiidae; genus Callopanchax; species Callopanchax toddi. The sequence continues at coordinate 552,199 of SSNR01000279.1, forward strand.
TGACCCAGTGGGCTCTGACTCTGACCCAGTGGGCTCTGACCCTGTGAGCTCTGACTCTGACCCAGTGGGCTCTGACTCTGACCCAATGGGCTCTGACCCAGTGAGTTTTTACTCTGACCCAGTGAGCTCTGACTCTGACCCTGTGAGCTCTGACTCTGACCCAGTGGGCTCTGACTCTGACCCAGTGAGCTCTGACTCTGACCCAGTGGGCTCTGACTCTGACCCAGTGAGCTCTGACTCTGACCCAGTGAGCTCTGACTCTGACCCAGTGGGCTCTGACCCAGTGGGCTCTGACTCTGACCCAGTGGGCTCTGGGGAACTGGCTTCACTTGTGACCCTGAGCAGTATGAAACTGAAGAGATAAACCAGTAAATGACTGATGTTTTTACTTTCGCTCTTCAAACTGGAGCACTCCACTGAACCCGGCTCCGTTTTCTTAATTCTCGCTCTTCCTATCTAACCTGGAAGCTTCAGTCAACTCCTTCCAACCACACAGAGTAAATGTGTGGGAGGATAAAGCTCTCTGCTCTCTATAAACCACCTGGGATCCTCTGTCACACTGAAGCTGTTTGTTTTCCTTTCAGAAATGAATTTCATTAACCATCAACACCAAAATCTTTTTCACCTCTTCTTACTTCCTGACTGGCAGCTCCCACAGACTTCAGCCTCTCCTGCACCTCTTCAAGGAGGAAGGTGAGCTTTTAATGAATCACCCTCTGCTCCTGCCGCGTTGTAAGCTGTGCCTTCCCTTCGTCAAGCAGCATGAGTGATGGAAGTGACAGAGGAGACACCTGCCCTAAACCACAGCTGATCGAGGGAGAGAACGGAGGAGGGAAGTGGAGGGAGGTGCGGGCTCCATGCCTGATGGAAGAAACACACAACCAGGCAACAAACTTGCAGAGACTATCACTTATAGTGACAGGCCAGGAGGTGCCGTGCTATTAGCAGGCCAAGAGCTAGGCCCTGAGCGCGGCCCGTCCTGCCTAGGATGGATGGGCCTCTCTCCTGGGACTAAATTAATACTGGGAGTCAAGTGAATTGCTTTTGGAACAATGTCCTCCTAAGGAGCTAATCAGACAGGAGTTATCTAGGAGTGCCTGAAGGCTGGCTGGCGTTGCTGCAGCGCTGTTGCTGCCTGGCAGAAAGCAGGTGCACCACACCGATCCACAGCCTCAGAGCGGAGGTAGTCATTAGGCTGTGATGGTGACGACATCCCAAAGTTTCAGGGAGCAAAAGTTACATGAGCTGGAAGTAAAGGAGACTTCAGCACAGAGGTTTCATTCATATGCACATCTAGACAAGCTATCTGGTAAGTTAGGCTTTTTTATGAATCCACATCCAATCAGTGGTCCTGGCTGGGGAAGAGATCATAATCTTTCTTATTTTAGTTTTTCTGTTCCTCTGAGTCCTTTTCTTGTTGCTCTTACTTTTTCTCCAGTCACTCAGCTCATCACTAACACCTGCCAGTTGACCAGCTCACCTGTTACCAGTCAGGAATCATCCTCTCATTTCTCTTCATCGTTGTCACATCCCCCTCCTCCTCCTTCCTGTTGGCTTTCTAAGCTGCCACCTGCTGTGTTTGTTAGATTTGCCACCTCATCAGCTTCATTAAAAGTCCTTAATGGAGTCTTCTACCTCAGAGCCTGATTGTTCTGATTGTTTTGAATAAAAGCAGACACCGAGCTGCTGAGAGTGATAAAGGTGGTAATGTAGCTGACTATGAAGATCCATCCTGAATGAAACCAAACACTCAGACTTCGTAGCATCGTTGTTGAAGCTAAGCTGTAATTTTGATAAATGGCTGCCTCATTAAATGCCAGCTAAGCATTTTTAAAGTGATTAACTGAAATGAAAACATAGAGTCCAACTCCAGACCCTGAGGGCCGGTATCAGGTTTTAGGAGTTTTTCTGATTGATTGACTGAAATAAGTCCTTCAACATGTCTTCTGAGGATAACGGACAGATCATGAAACACCCTGAAGGAAACCTCCTGTTGCTGCTGTTCACTTTTAAGAGGCTGTGGCTTTGATAAGACCCCGTCACTACCAGGAAGAGAAGTCATGTGACGTTTATCTGAGTCATATGTTGTAAATAAACCTGATTTTAAAGAGTTTGTGTGAGAAAACCCACCAACATCCTAGAGTAGACGTTGTTTTGTTTACATTCAAATCAGCAGCTAAGAGACGATGATCACATTAAGCACTCACTAATGAGTAAACTGGATCATTTTAGTGTTTACTTTTGTCTCATTTGATTTAGTTTTATCTTGGTTCTCATGTTTTAGTTCTGATTATCTCCCAGCAGCACGTTTTCCATCAGACTGTCCCCCAACATCTGACAAGGACTTAGTTAATCCCAGCATGGCATCATTTCCATGTCCCTCTAAGGTAAACACAGGTAGGGTGGATGGGAATTGAACCCTGAACTTTTCCTTCTAAGCCATGTGACAACACCACTGCACCAACAGCTAATCTCCAAAACCAGCTCCAGAATGAGGCAGTGGGGACAGATGTAAGGATCCCAAAGGACAACAATGACAAAGAAGCACTAAACAGTACTCAGGGCTGTGACCCCCAAACCGGGAGAGGGGCTCCAATGGATCCCAGGAACAACCTCAGAGATCTCTGAACAGAAGAGTGCAGTTCTAGGAACAGCTAAGGTACTACACAGAACCCTCAAGTTCCCAGACTTGTAGAAGTGAGAGAGCAACCACCCATGTGGAGGAGATGTCTCCCCCTGACCTGTCGCCCTGGTTCCACCTCATCATCTCAAGGTCCTCTTGGGATTGTTGAATCACTGGATCCGAACCAGATGTTGGGTATCAGGGCTTCCATTTATTCCAGTTTATTGGACTTAGCAGCCCTGAGTTCTCCTCAGAACGTCCTGGTTCCTCCTGTTAATCTGAGCAGTATACCAGTCTGGACTGAGGGCACTGGAGGTTCACTGGGATGGACTTCAAACTGAGGTTTTCCCAATTTAATGTTAGACGTCCACTGGGAATTTTTTTAATGTGTTTTAAATTTCTATTTTAAACGTTTAATTATAATGCACTGTTTTAAAGAAGAATTGTGACTTAATGAAATGTATAAAATGTCTTCCTTCTTTAGGGATCTAATGGAATAAAAGCTTTTACCTTACGTTTCTGTAACACTGTAACCACAACATCTTCATTTGCAGCCACAGTTTGAAACAAATTCCTTAAAGACATTAAAGCAAACACACTGGTTTTACGTTATAATATTAGAAAGAAAACTAGAAGAAGAGAAGAATGAGTGACCATCTGGTTTGGTTTTAGAGAACATGTCATCGTCCATGTGGGTAACAGGACATAAACTGCATCATTCTGTTTGTGACTGTGACCAAAAAAAAAAACAGCAATGGAAAAAAATTCCCACTCTTTGTGAGCACGAAAAGAAGATTTTTACCAACTAAAGTTGGTGGAATTGCACGTTGTGACCATAAAATGTCATCAGCCAGCAGCCTCAGTCCCTATCTGCTGCACAGAGCACTCTGCACTCGCCCTGGGCGCTGGCCGCACTAGCAGGCACCCTTCCCCCCTTCGCCTCTCTTGTCTCTCTTCCTCTGTCTGTCGCTCTTTTGCCGTGACCCACCCTCCCCTCCCCTGTCACCCCGAGGCGCTCGGCTTCCATAGTGTCAGTGCCGGGGCCTCAGTGTTGACAAAGCAGCAGGCCTTCAGAAGACACATCAAACCCCGTCCCTCCTCTGTGCTGTTAGGGAGCTCAGTGCACAACAAAAGGACAGGGACTCCAGTTTGAGTCTGGGGCCATTACGAGACTCAACAACATGGCAGACAAAAAGGCCCTGGAGGCGGCTGAACGTACCACGACTTACAAACATCAGCTCCAGATTAAATCCCTGTCCTCTGACCGTTCTGATGACAGCCTTATGATGGATGACGGTAAATATAAAGCATAAGTCAAGGCTGCGGGTTGATGCCATCCTGACACATGTACTCTAATGAGGACTGTGGGTGCTCTGCAGAGCCAGGGACTTCCCCCGAGGCGCTCCGAGTGGGGAGGAATGCTTTGTGATGCATACCAGATGTGATTGGAGGCATCACACTGTTCACGTTGTTACTGCTAACCAAACAGTAGCAGCAACAAAAGCAAAAGATCATTTTTCCTCTGTTCACACATTCAAGGCATGATGCCGGATTCTCTAAAAGCCAGAAGCAGAATAACACATTTCACCAGATTTTTAAAAAGAACTTCAGAGACGGTTAGACTAAAAAAAAAATTAAAAAAAAAAAACAGGCAGAGAGATGGTGACAAATTCAACAGAAGACTCAGAACAAAGTCACCACTTCCCCTCTGAGGAAACTGAAAACATGTCTCATTTCTGAGTCATAACATTCACACGATACGCTCACAAACATAAAAATGTCATAAACTGCTGACAATCATCCTCCAAACATGATGACATATGCTCCTTCATCTTCTTCACAGGTATCAAGGTGTTCAGCACAGCCTGTAACGTCAGCTTCTGACCACTGGGTGGCAGCAAAACAGGCTCTTCAGTCAAACCTCAAAGACTGGCCTAGATTCTGGATGAGAAACTAAAGGTTGGGTGATGGAAAAAGACTAAAAAGTGATTTTCTATCGAACATTTGAGCATAAAGGACAGAATGAGAAGTCCATCCATCCAGTTTCTACATTTATCCAACAAATGAGAATCGCTGTATTAAAAAAATCTGTTAGTTTTTTAAAATTTTTGCTACAATAAACTGAGAAGTAACATTAAAAAGTGAGTTATACTGTTTGGTACAGTAAAATGTCCTCTGACTGCCTCATATTATAAAATTGGTGTTAACATTGAATAGATGGAAAATTTGATTAGAAGGTATTTATTAGCTCCTGATTAAAGCCTGATGGTGATTCCTAACCCTGATTATGTGAGGAGTGAACGTTCTGCCATGTTGATGACTATTTGCTAAACGTCTCAATCCTTCTGAATAAAGCGGAGGGAGGGAGAACCTGACAGCATCAGTGTGGTTTCACCTGTAAAAGCAGAATCTGACTGCTAACAGCAGCTCTCAGAAGTCCACAGACAGTAAACTCTCTTTGTGCTCAGCTTTTTCACAAACTTAATTGCTGGCCTTAAGCACTGGAGGGAATTCTGCATTGTGCTTGTTAGGTGTTTGTGTGCAACACAACCCATATGTTCTATTAATAAACTGACATCCTATTACCCCCTCATTCTCTCTCTCTCTCTCTCTCTCTCTCTCTCTCTCTCTCTTACTGAAATAATGAACAATAAGTGTCGCTGCTGCACCTCAGACACACCAACATCAAGCAGAATGTCAAATGGCTGCAAGAACGGCGCGATTGACAGCAACCGGGCTCCACGAGGCATGCAGATTACTTCAAGCAAGTTCTGAATGTTCTTTTCAAACTTTCTCCACTCGCCAGAGGGGGAAGAAGAAGTGTTGATCTGACGTAAAGTGCTTGAAAGAAGGAGATCCTTGCAAATGCTCACATTTAGAGGAGCAGATGTGACTGTACCGGAGCTGTTTTCACCTGACTGTATGTGCAGTATGAGACCTGGTGTGGCTGGATCCTCAATGTTGGACAAATGTCCAAAAGGACTAAAGAATACATAGATTTAATATAAGTCAAAACTGGAACCTTGTCGTAATTTAAAGTTCATTTTGACCTTGAAGGTTGCCTTAGAGTTTTACCTAAAATCATTTCATGTTTTGCTCCATTTTGATCAAATCTAGAAAAACATCTGCAGAGACAAACACAGGAGACCTCCCACTGTGTGTAGTGAATGACTCACTAACACATTACTGGGTTTAGTTAAACTGACTGAAGTGAAGTCACTTGTGCTTGCCTTATGTTGATTAGATTTTGCTGCTAATTTGAATCAGTTGGACTCCATACTTTTTTTTTTCCATTGGGTTTTGTTTTTTCAGTGTGAAATAACAGTTTAATGGACACTCAGTCCAAAATAAGATGTTTAAAGACACCCTCTTCATTCTAGATCTCTGTTGAAAAAGCCAGATAAAAACACAATCAGCTGACTTTAGAAATCAGCTGACAACGCTGGAAAAAGAGACGCATCGAGCTAATGAGAGGAGGAGGAAGTTTACTGTGGTATACACATAGTACTCTATTATATATGTAGTACTGTGGTATACATAGTACTCTATTATATATGTAGTACTGTGGTATATACATAGTACTCTATTATATATGTAGTACTGTGGTATACACATAGTACTCTATTATATATGTAGTACTGGGGTATACACATAGTACTCTATTATATACGTAGTACTGTGGTATATACATAGTACTCTATTATATATGTAGTACTGTGGCATACACATAGTACTCTATTATATATGTAGTACTGTGGTATACACATAGTACTCTATTATATATGTAGTACTGTGGTATACACATAGTACTCTATTATATATGTAGTACTGTGGTATACACATAGTACTCTATTATATATGTAGCACTGTGGTATATACATAGTACTCTATTATATATGTAGTACTGTGGTATACACATAGTACTCTATTATATATGTAGTACTGTGGTATACACATAGTACTCTATTATATATGTAGTACTGTGGTATATACATAGTACTCTATTATATATGTAGTACTGTGGTATATACATAGTACTCTATTACATATGTAGTACTGTGGTATACACATAGTACTCTATTATATATGTAGTACTGTGATATATACAAAGTACTCTATTATATATGTGGTACTGTGGTATATACATAGTACTCTATTATATATGTAGTACTGTGGTATATACATAGTACTCTATTTTATATGTAGTACTGTGGTATACATAGTACTCTATTATATATGTAGTACTGTGGTATACATAGTACTCTATTATATATGTAGTACTGTGGTATACACATAGTACTCTATTATATATGTAGTACTGTGATATATACAAAGTACTCTATTATATATGTAGTACTGTGGTATATACATAGTACTCTATTATATATGTAGTACTGTGGTATATACATAGTACTCTATTATATATGTAGTACTGTGGTATACATAGTACTCTATTTTATATGTAGTACTGTGGTATACATAGTACTCTATTATATATGTAGTACTGTGGTATATACATAGTACTCTATTTTATATGTAGTACTGTGGTATATACATAGTACTCTATTATATATGTAGTACTGTGGTATATACATAGTACTGTATTTTATATGTAGTACTGTGGTATATACATATTACTCTATTATACATGAAGTACTGTGGTATATACATACTACTCTATTATACATGAAGTACTGTGGTAGATACATACTACAGTATTATATATGTAGTACTGTGGTATACACATAGTACTCTATTATATATGTAGTACTGTGGTATATACATAGTACTCTATTTTATATGTAGTACTGTGGTATATACATATTACTCTATTATATATGTAGTACTGTGGTATATACATAGTACTCTATTATATATGTAGTACTGTGGTATATACATAGTACTCTATTATATATGTAGTACTGTGGTATATACATAGTACTCTATTATATATGTAGTACTGTGGTATATACATAGTACTGTATTTTATATGTAGTACTGTGGTATATACATATTACTCTATTATACATGAAGTACTGTGGTATATACATACTACTCTATTATACATGAAGTACTGTGGTAGATACATACTACAGTATTATATATGTAGTACTGTGGTATACACATAGTACTCTATTATATATGTAGTACTGTGGTATATACATAGTACTCTATTTTATATGTAGTACTGTGGTATATACATATTACTCTATTATATATGTAGTACTGTGGTATATACATAGTACTCTATTATATATGTAGTACTGTGGTATATACATAGTACTCTATTATATATGTAGTACTGTGGTATATACATAGTACTCTATTATATATGTAGTACTGTGGTATATACATAGTACTCTATTATATATGTATTACTGTGGTATACATGTAGTACTCTGGTATATATGTAGTACTGTGGTATATACGTAGTACTCTGGTATACATGTAGTACTGTGGTATATACGTAGTACTCTGGTATACATGTAGTACTCTGGTATACATGTAGTACTGTGGTTTATACGTAGTACTCTGGTATACATGTAGTACTCTGGTGTACATGTAGTACTGTAGTATTTACGTAGTACTCTGGTATACATGTAGTACTGTGGTTTATACGTAGTACTCTGGTATACATGTAGTACTCTGGTATACATGTAGTACTGTGGTTTATACGTAGTACTCTGGTATACATGTAGTACT
>SSNR01000279.1:576262-612886 GCA_006937965.1 Callopanchax toddi
CCCCCCCCCCCCCCCCCCCCCAACGCAGGGACTTAACAGAAAGGAGGGGAGCCGAGGAGACCAGCAGAGGAGGGGAGAGGGAGTGAGAAGGGAGAGGAGGAAAGGGAAAGAAAAAGAAAAACAGGCAGCATTTTAATTGCTTTTTAAAAAAAAAAGTGGAGATGAAAAACAGAGTTCGCCTGGAGGGGTATGGTGAAATTCTAGCTGGAAGAATTGCAAGACCATATGAGAAAGGAAGACCTGGGGCGAAACAGGGAGATGAGTATTGGTTTTTTATAAAGCATTTTGCATCGATTTCCAGAGAGAAAGCGAACGAGGGAGTGGATGGAGACAGAGCGAGAGATGGAAAGAAAGAAAGAAAGACAGGGAGAGTGAAAGAGTGAAAGAGGGGGATGATGGCAGGAGGGGAGGGATCTCTGCTTCCTCACTCAGTGGAGTCAAACAAAAGGAAGACGCCAGTTTGACTTCAGAGCTTCGGCTTGTTGTGGCTCAGACACTAAATACCAGCAGGATTCTGGGAAATGAGTTTGTGGAGGAAGCGAGGACAGGTTGTGGTCCCCGCTCAGCGTCTCCTAGCAGACGCTGCCAGCTCTCAGTCAGGGCTGGGTGTGTTTCCATCAGCTCCTTTGCTTTGTGGGGTTTTGTCACAGAAGTTTGTGAGCCACCAGTAGCTGTCGTTTACACGCTGATTACATCGAGCCTCCACACAGAGTGAGGGTCTGCAGGAGGAGGTCTGAAGGTGGATGACACTGAGCAGGAGGTGGATGCAGGGACATGAACATCTGTCCAAGAGTCTCCAGGACTGGCTCCAACGCTGTCTAAAGATAATTCCACTCATTGCCTTGACGAGTCCCAGCATCCAACGAGTTGTTTGTGTGGGGAAACACCAGTTGGGAGGGCTAAATGTGAGAAACAGGCAGCGGCAGGCGTCTCATTGTCAGGTTTAGATGGAATCTTTAAAATCTGGATCTGTTTGTGTTTTAACAAGAAAACGCCACCGGTGAGCGTCTGATTGTTGTTTTTTCTTTGATATATCAGCATGTCTTTGGTGTCAGGGCAGCTGTGACTCCTCCACAACACAAACTCTGATGCTGGAGGAACATTTGTGTCAAACTGTCAAAGATCTCCTGGATTTAAATGAATTTCTCAGAAAGTCATCACTGGAGCTACGACTGTGGAAAAAGAGCATGGAGACAACCCGTTTCTAGATGGTCACCATCTGTAATTTCACTCATCATGTGAGGATTTGACCAAAACATCTGCAGCTCCATCATAAGTCAGATGGGTGACTTTATCTATGCTGTAGACCAGTTTAAATAAAGACACGAGTTACTGAGAAAAAGAACCCAGCACTTTAATAAAGACCTGAACACTTCCTGTAAGGTTTGGTTTTTATTAGAGATGATCTCAGTTTGTCAGGAAGTCTCAGACTTTGATTTTAAAAATGAACACAGATGAATGTATGACCTGATATAATCTGTCATCATCCTGTGATGACTGAAGTTCAGATTTATGAGTCTAAACACAAACCTACAGTAGACCCGCGCTGTCTAGATTCTATTTAAATTCATAGGAGAGTTCAACTGTTCCAGTAACATATCTGTTTTTTCCTGCTGCTCTCTCACATTAACACGTGGCCCTCCCCTGTTTCTACCTCTGCTTCATTTCCACCCTCTGACAGATGGAATAATAGAGCTGTAATGCTACATTCATGCCATTAATTTCTGTAAGTACAAGCAGCAGGCGTGTGTGTGTGTGTTTTGTTGTAATCTCTCTGCAGAAGGGACACTTCAAACAAGTCTGGAATGGGGGAACGGCGCCTTAAGCCCCTTGTTTCAACCTGTGATGCTAATGCATTTCAAGCTTAGCGCTAATAAAATTGAAAAATAAATGGAGGGTAATTGTTTCATGCATTTGAAGGGAGCTGGCTCATTCCATTATGCGCTTGTGTGTGTGTGTGTGTGTGTGTGTGTGTGTGTGTGTGTGTGTGTGTGTGTGTGTGTGTGTGTGTGTGTGTGTGTGTGTGTGTGTGTGTGTCTGTTTCAATTTTCAGAATCAGTCGTCTGTTCAACGGCACCGAGCCCATCGTGTTGGACAGCTTGAAGCAGCACTACTTCATAGATCGGGACGGAGAGATCTTCCGCTACATCCTCAGCTTCCTGAGGACCAGCAAGCTGCTCCTTCCAGAGGACTTCAAGGTACCTCCTCTCCTCCACAGGGACGCTTTGTCCTCCTTACCTGTTACATAGCTCCCTGAACGGCCTCTGTTTAGAGAAATAGAGTTTACACCCTTCAGGACTGATAGGCTAACAGCCAGTCTGAGTGCAGCTCAGACCAAAGTGTTGATTTACCTCAAAACAGTCTGTTAAATTTAACAGTGACTTACAAGAACTTTATTTTATGAACCTATATGATGAAGCCAGTTTCACGTTCCTGCTGCACGCGACCCCGAGCTGCACGCGACCCCGAACTGCACGTGACCCCGAACTGCACGTGACCCCGAACTGCACGCGACCCCGAGCTGCACGTGACCCTGAGCTGCACGCGACCCCGAGCTGCACGCGACTCCGAGCTGCACGCGACCCCGAGCTGCACGTGACCCCGAGCTGCACGCGACCCCGAGCTGCACGCGACCCCGAGCTGCACGTGACCCCGAACTGCACGCGACCCCGAACTGCACGTGACCCCGAACTGCGCCGGGACTTAGGCTCTGAGCAAAGGAGCAACCTCAGCCTCATTTCCTACAGCTGAGGTTTAAACTTCTGCTTCTGCTCACCGGCTGTTATAAACACATCTCCTCAGTCCCAGTCAATCAGATCAATTCATGACATATTTTTCACTTTAATTGTACTTTTTAAACCAAAGATGAAACATAAAAGTAAAGATGTTTGGTTCAGTCCAGTCAGCTGGTACTTCACTAGTTTCCAGTTCACTAGTGAAGCAGCTTTTAGCAGTGATGGTGAGAAAAGTCGAATAAAGTGTGAAAACGGAGCCACGTCTCCCTCAGAGTAAAACCTTTGTGTCTTATTATCACATTCAGGAGCTCCAGATGTTCAAAAGTTCATAAAAGTCACTATTTTAAAATCTTGTCCTTGATCCAGTCTGTGCTTATCTGACCCTACAGGGTTAATAAAAGTCCCTCAGCTCCATCTGCTGCTTGGATCCAGAATACCACGTTTGTAACTTCTGAGTCTCTGGTCCCTGAAGTCTCACAAAGTCACGTGTCTCATGAGGGTTAGGCTAACCCAATGTGGCTAACTGTTATGCTAGCTCCGGAGTGTTTTTAGCTCATGATTCCTGATTTTTTTCCCATCTCTCCCTGCTTGAACACAGCTGATTTCTTTGAATGAGTGATGAACCGCTCCAGTAGAAAGCAGTGAAGGCTGAGGAGACATTTCACAGGTAGATTTAGGACTTTCAGAGCAAAGGCAATGCTAACGTTTCTACAGCAGTGCCTTTAAACGGACACTAGGGGGTGCTATAAATAAGCCAGAACTGCATAGTGTGCCTTTAAGTCCAGATCATTGACTTACATCACAGTTAAAGGACACGTTTAGCTTAAAATCTGACTAAATGAAGGTATAAATATAGTTTTAGACGTCGAAAGGCGAGAAAAAAATCCAAAGCGTTGTAAATGCGAGGTTCTTCCTCCTGCTGTCTGCAGCATCACTGTTAATGACCTCTGACCTCTGCTGCTGGTCATATTGACTTTGGTAACCATGTAAATCTACTGGTTAAAAACGACACTTCATGTTTTAAAACGGCAACAGACTCAGCTCTATTTCTCCAAACAGAGGCTGTTCAGAATGACAGTGATGATTAATATGTTTCAGCTCATTTTCATGATATTTATTCATGTGCTCTAATGAGCTGCTTATCAAGGTAGTGAAGGCGTGGTGGTGAGGAGGTGGTTTTTCTTTCTGGAGAGGCGAGTTCAGGTTCCTCTCATACTCAGAGGTGATTGGTCACAGTGTGATGCTCTGAGTGGATGTGAGCTTTAGGATCTGTTAGAGGATCAGACATCCACCCAAAGCTCACGTTAGTGTCAAAAACAACAAACCTCCACAGCTAGCAAATACTGTAGCTTTATGACTTCTCTGATTGTGGAAACTCTTCAGTTTTAATTGTCATAAAGGCTGATTTCAGTGAGTTCAACAAAGTTAGAGCTTCTTTACCATAAATTGACTTGAAAAGTCATCATTAGTAGAGCCTTCAGTCACCGTGGCAACCATAGAAATCATAGTGCCGTGCACGTGGTCCACCTTCTAACTGATGAAGGACAGGAGGCCCGGCGTCCAACAGGTTATAGCATGAAGGAGGAAAAGGTCAGGTGGTCCTAGCAGGTCCAGATCAGGACACCTAGATGTTTTTATTTTAAAGATGCTTCGCTCCTCTATCTAGGAGTTTTGTCATCAAAAGTAAAAGTGTTTGAGCTAGTTTACAGATCAGCCCCAGTCCTCCCTCCTGGGGGGTCTTTGTAGTTCTGGTCCTCCATCACATCCCTGAAGGTGGATTTCTGTCAAACTGTTTGGGGGTCAGATTCAAATCTGCATTTTAAGTGTCGGAGGGGTGAAACCTTAAACCTCCTCCTGTGTTTTTGTTTTTGTTGTGTTTGACGGGAGCGCTCACTGCGGGTTAAAAGCTCGGTTCTTAGTACTTTTCTCTCTGAACTGATGAAACTCCTCTGACGAGCTCGGTTGTTTTATTCAGGATTAACCCAGGAGGATCCAGGTAACAAAGTCTAATATAAACCTGAATCCAGTGGCTCCTTTAACCTGTACGTAGTCCAGGGGCGTCCAAACTTCTCAGCACGAGGGCCGAATTCACCAAGTGTAAAGTCCTCCAGGGCCACAAAAGTTCAAATCATTTTTAAATCAAAAAGAAAAGGCAAATATGATTTTATTTATTTGTTCTGCTCACAAATTCCTTATAAATGCTCTTTTGAATGAACAGAATCCTTGTGAATACGAGACGTACAGGGATCTCGTACGTTTGACTCAATAATAAAAAGCATTAAAGTCACTGGATCTGATTGGTCGACTGTTCTTAGTTAAAAACTCCAGTCATGTTTTATGAACAGAGCTGCTTTTTAGTAAAAGTCAGTGAAGCTGTTGATTCTTTTTACCAGGAAATTTAATGATCTGGAAAAAGCTGATTAATAAAAACCAAATACTTTGATTAGATAGTAAATGTTGTATTTTTAAAATATTCTAATTTACCAGTTTTTTGTTTGTTGGGTCTTTTAGTAAAACTCTAAACAAAAATATCAGAAAGCATCTCTCTGCATCAACATCCTGCAGGAGGACTGAATTATATCATTCTTAAAATTCATCTGAGGGCCACTAGTGGCCCCCGGGCCGCGCTTTGGACCTGCCTGCTGCAGTCCTTTGAACCCTCATACAGTTGGATTGAATGCACCTTCTCAGGGTTGAAGCATCTGGTTTAAATGGTGGAACAGCCTCTCCAGATGCAGTCGGATGTTTGAACAACGAGGTGGAAGTGGAGCTTTAGAGACTCAGAGTTGAGTGTCTGTTACCATGGTGATAGAGTCACTTACCTATCCTGCTGGTCGTCATCCTGACAGGTTTTGGAGCTGCTGAGTGATTTACTGCAGCTGAAGTTTTTTTGTGTCTTCTTGCATCCAAACAGGTGTTTTTGTGAAGCAGATTTAGGTTTGGTTGAGTGAGGGCGTTCAGCCTGCAGCTCTCTGGTTTGGTGGCACCGTTTCCTGCCGGGTGTGTTCTACGTTTCTCTTCTTGTGCGTGACCTTTCCACGGGGCCGGTCACATTCCCCTACAGAGAAACGAGGCGGGCCGCTCGGACCCGGGGCGAAGCTCCTGGGCCACACGGAGAAACCTCAGACGCCTCATGACGTGGAAGCTCTGCTTCGTTAGCCAAACGGTGGTCTGACTGTCTGACTCGGTGCCGGTTCGCTTGCCTTCATACTCACCCCTCCCCTCCTGGTTTCTGTGAAGTCTTGACAGTCCAATCATGACGCCAGTTCATCGGACTTCATTGTTTCAACTCATTACGACCCGCTTGTGAAAGCCCGTGTTGATCTGCATACCTTTCAATTTGCGTGAAGGCAGGAGGAGAAAAATGCAAATATAGCGAGGCGGAGTGGAGCATGTCCTTATCTGAACACAATCAGCCTGCCGTCGCCCCAGGGCCGGGACGCTTCTGCTGCTGGCAGCCGCCGCCGCGCTGTGGGTTTTCTTAAATCAATGTGAACGTCTGAGCAGAATAGGAAAAGAAACGTTTCAGCTTCTATCTGTGGAACAAAATATTCCCTGTTAATACCCTCCTTCATCTCATTATTCAAACTAGGATTAATCAGGAGAGTGTAAGCAAGGCTCAGCCGCAGCGAGGGCAGACGGCAGGGAGAACCCAGGCTCCTGTTGATTCTCTCCTTATTGGAAGGAGTTTGTGTTTTTTTGGGGGCTGCTGTGTTTTGTCCGGGACGTTTGGGTTTAATCAACAACCTGCGAGCCTCCACTTGTGTGGTTTGAGTTATTTCTTGGTTTAAAACACGTCCTCAGACTCCCTCACAGTGACATTCTCCATCATTTCCTTCTCCTTCCTGTCTTCCTCCGTCTCTCCCTCCCTCCCTCCCTCCGTCCTTCCCTGAAATGTTGCCTTGCCGTTGGGCTATCAGGTCGGATCATTATTTTGCGGCTCAAACGGGCTGTCTGGACACGGGATTGGGGGATGAATTGTCTGGTAGAGCTGGCAGCGGTAACAGCAGCCGGGACAGAGCTGCTGGCCTCGTCTCCCTCTCATCCTCACCTCGGCGCTTAGGATCACTCTGTTGTTTTGTGAGCTGAGGATGACTAAAGCGCCTCGCAGACAGACCCCTGTTAAAAACATATCCATCCATGGCTTCAGACCTGTGAAGGATGAGGAGCTGCACTTTGATACAGAGAGCCGCCTGAAGGGGGGCGTCTCACTACGAGTTGTGTCAGCTGCAGCAAGAAGGCCAGGAGAAAGGAAAGGAGAGGAAAAAAGGAAAAGAGGACCTCCAACCATCGAGCGTTCTGAAATCCTAAACATTAGACCTTCAGCTGGAGACGTGTTGCGTCAGCGCCGCGTCCTGATGAAGGTGCGTCTGGGTGTCAGATGAAGGGCTGAAGCAGCGAGGGAGGCTTTTCAAAGCTGAGGGTGACAGAAGCAGTGGGGTCCATCCTGATGCTGTTTGCTGCCATCCAGACTGGAGGGGAGTCGTCGCTCTACGAGGATCGTCTTCTTCTAAAGCACTTCTCTCTCTTTCCTTTAAAATCTGTAGACAGGAGTTAAAACTAGGAGCTACACCGACGTCACCGTAGATAAATAAATGTTGGCTGTTTGTAATCAAAGGAAGGATTAAGCTGTCCTTCTAATCAGAACACGGCTGTAATAATGACTGATTGTTTAGCTAAGGATTTGCAGTATTTAGGTGTAACTTAATTAGATCTTGTTCTAATAGGAGCTTAACATCGAGCCTTATTAACATAAACCTCCCTCCGTATGAGGAGCACATTAAAAAGATGGTTGTCCTCATGTTCACACGCACATCTCCTCCTCCTCCTCCCTGTATTTCCGTGGTAGCGGTGAATGATGGTGCCATCTGGTCTTGTGGGAAATTAGAGGCAAGCGCACGGGGGCAAATGGCCCCCAGCGAGCCCCGCCCTGCAGCGAGAGGCAGGCAATCTGCTGCCGACTGTCTGACACAGGAATGCACCGTCCCACTCCGCTGGAGCCCCTTTAGAGAGTCGGCTCGCTAAAACGCGCTAAAGGCTAGCAGAGCGTGGCGGGGCGTTGTTGTCCCGCCGGTCAGGAGACACCCGAGTTATCCTGAGTCACCGTCTGAGGATCTGAGCTCTCAGTTTATTTTAAATCTCATTTTCAGATTCTCCAAAAAAACAAAACAAAGAAACTCAAAGGAAAATGTTGACCAGAACGATGTCATGGTTCCATAAAGGTTTAAAAACAAGCACGCTGCACTCAGGCTAGCCTTTAGCTCTCTGTGTCTCTATTTCAACAAACAGAGGCTGTTCAGAAATGATGTAGAGAAACTCGTCAGTTTGACTAAATGTCCCTTTAATCCTGCTGTCAGTCACATGATGACGTCTTTACTTTGGTCCTTCCTTATTATAAAGGTTGTTTATCCTGTAACAGAAGGGAATTGGATGAACACACACACACACACACACACACACACACACACACACACACACACACACACACACACACACACACACACACACACACACACACATTAATATGGCTGTAGTTCACTGATCCATCGCTGTAATTAGTTGTAGCTCACCATGCATACAGTAGCGGTGCTGCTCAGCTGCTTTCCCCTCCTGTAGAAAGGTCAGAGAACAGATACCGGCCTGATGAGGAGCCAGAGATCAGAGAGTCTCAGAAAACGGCGCCGTTTGACCCTTTGTGACCTCGTACTGTAGTGAAATCCAGCCACACGTGCAGCCAGGAGGACTCACTGTTGGTTTGTCTGCCCAGGACTTCCACCTGCTGTACGAGGAGGCCCGTTACTACCAGCTGACGCCCATGATCAAGGAGCTGGAGCGCTGGAAGCAGGAGCGGGAGCAGCGGCGGATGGCGCAGCCCTGCGACTGCCTGGTGGTACGGGTCACGCCCGATCTCGGCGAGAGGATCGCCCTGAGCGGCGAGAAGGTCCTCATAGAGGAGATCTTCCCCGAGACCGGAGACGTCATGTGCAACTCCGTCAACGCTGGCTGGAACCAAGACCCAACACACGTCATCCGCTTCCCCCTCAACGGCTACTGCAGGCTCAACTCTGTGCAGGTAGGATCAGCTTCAGCACCGTGAACACACACAGTCCTAAAACACCAAGGCCTCACAGAGAGGAGCTGTTTGTTGTGTTAATTGAACTGATAATGACACAGTTATGGTTGAAATGCTGAACTAATGACTACTGCAGATCTCATTTACATTAATAACATTATAAATGGCCTCATCTAATGGGGTATGAGGTGTTTTATCAGCTGTTGTTTCTCTGTTGGACCCTGGATATCTGTGTTCTGGATACAAATAAAGAGTACGGAAAGCAAAGCTATAATAAATACAGAGCCAGTGATTTAGCTTCACTTAGAGGATGTGGTTAAAACAGATGTTTTGTGTAAATAATTCCTTTCTGACTCATCGTAGCTTCCTGAACAGAGAACTAGACTTTAGCCTGATAAGCTAACGCTAGTCTGAGCGCCAGGACGTGATGTCGTTTTACAAACCGCTTTACTCCACAGGTTGAAACGCACAAATGTTACATTTGGTTTGATCAAAATAATCAGATTTCATTCTGATCTGGAACGATGAAACCTCCTCGTCTTTCTCTGACAGGAAGTTGGGTTTTTTAACTTTAAAGGTACTATAGGTAATCTGGTAAACAATGTAGCTTAAAACTTTTTTTTCATGCCTCTTAACAACGTTCTAACATAGTATAGCTATAAATATATTGTGGCAATAAAAAAAAACAAAAGAAATCAATAAAGTGTTCCCTCACAGTTCTATAAAAACCTCAGCCAATCAGACGTTTCGGACTGAAAGCAGCTATTGGACAATCCGGCTGTCAGTCTCCTGAAGCGCCTCACTTCCTCACTGCTTGGATCCTCCATTAATGCTGCTGGAGTATTTTTCAGCAGAACATCCAGGAAGTGAGAGAAGGACAGAAACAGCTGTTAGCGCTTCAGTTTTAGGAAAAAATACCAGAGTCCCAAAAGAAAAACACCTTTTCAGCTAGCAGGAAGCTAAAAACGTTTGGACGTAGAAAGAGGAAAAACCAGGGGGAATGTTAGCATAGCGTTTCAACGACTGGTGTTTAGCTCTCTGTTGTTTCTGTGGCAATGTGTGGTCCCATGTCTGGGGGAGGCGCGGCGTAAGGATTATACCTGATGGGAGGGGTGAGAGCTCTGAGACGTGTTGGTGTGAAATAGCTAGCTACAGCTAGCTGTTGCCCCTTTAAAGTTTGTCCTTTTAGGAACCAGCTGCTGGTTTGTTGATGGAAACCAACATGAGAAAGTTCATTATAGAGCAGATAATAAATAGATGCTGGTTTTAGAGGCGTTACTCTTCAACATGCTGGCTAACTGCTAGACGTGACACCTTAATGCTATCGTTGCTCTGATATAATAAACTAATTAAAACATTAAAGAAACATGTTCATAAGAGTTTTTATTGACAGATATGAAACTGAATGTTGACCCTGATAACAGCAGTAAGGTGAAAACGGTCAGATCTCATGAGTTCTGGTTCCAGGCTGTAGCTGTTTGGGTTCTGGTGTTTTCAGAGAGGCTGTACTTATTGACCCGTCTCTCACCACGTCTCACTGGTTGCTGATAGTCGACCATCTTGTTGGTGTTGTCGTTTGAGTTTGATGGACGGTGGACAGGAGCCTTCAGCCCTCCAGCATCCAGAGAGCGCCTCTCGCAGGCCGGCTGGTGCGCTCTGACACCTCTGCACCCCCCCACCCCCCTCCTCCAGTGTGAGAGAGACCACCTCCAGGGAGGTGAGCACAGCGAGCGGGACAAAGCATGTGTGGACTGCGGCCATGTTTTCCTGCGAGAAGAAGAAGAAGAAGAAGAAGAAGAGGAATGGAAAGAGGGGAAAATGATATGCATAATTTACGCTTTACTCCTTTTTAAGACACAGCTCCTTTTTTAAAAAAGACTCCAATATAACACCGCTCAGGGCCATTGAAATACACGTATTGCATTTTTTAATGCCATACTTACAATTTCTCAAACAGCCTAAACCAGTTTATACTTCTTTTATAGATTTTTAAATGACTTACAATATAATTAATTGGCCGCATCAACTAACACAACATTTCCCCCTCTGTTTACCAGAGACCGGTTACAGGATGTGAGCTCATCCAACAGCGAGGGAGAGGAGACTTTATTATTTGAGTTGTTATTATTCTGCTGCTCCTGTGAAGGAGAGGTGAGCAGATGAAGCGCTGGTAGCAGAAGGATCTTCAAGGTTTCTCCGTGAGCGATGCTCCGTCTCGGCCCCTCGCTGCTAAAGGGAAATCTCAGAAGTGTTTCTGTGAAAAAGTCATAAATAATGACCGTCTCACTCATCGTCGAGGCTTCCTGATCAGGGAGTCAGATTTACATCCTTCAGGATCGATCGGCTAGTCTGAGACCAGAGCGGATCGCCGTCGTCTCCAAACTCCGGTTATTTATAAATGTCACCAAAATGTAGCATCAAGTCTGGCAGGAGATTCGTCATTTTTCAGATTTCAGACCCTGTTACTGTCATGGAAACATAAAACGTGTTACGTTCTGCTCATGTTCCTGTACAGGAGCAGAGAACGCAGAGAACCGCTGGACTCCCGGATACAGCGTGTTCTGGTCTAATAACCATCACGCCATCACTCCATATATGGTCATCGTCCCACAACAGAGCCGACATCTTAAATGATTAATGATGATTAAATCATTAAATGATTTTATTGCAAAAGTCTTTATGTTTTTATTCAAATGTGTAGGTTTTCTAGCACAGAAAACTAGTGATACTTCATCATCTGCTTGAAGGAAAGAGGGTGAACCTTTTCAAATGGGTCGTTAGTGAGCGTTTCTTTTATTTCAGCTGAAATTGAAGAAGACGTGACCTCTAAGCTGCTGCTGATGTTTAGTTTGAACCCTCGCTCCGTCTCAGGAGGTCTAACTGAACTCCCACAAACAGGACAGTGTGATGGTTACATAACCAGAAAGATCACTGTGATGTGACAGTTTGATCAAATATTCCTAAATAAACAGAAGATTCATCTGTTTAGGACAGAAACACACGTTGGTCTTGGCTATAGCCGTTAGCTAAAGTAGGTCAATTCTATTCCTCCAAACAGAGGCTGATCAGGAAGCAACCTGCAATGGATAAAACAGGAATTATTGACACTTCAAAGTGTCGAAACGTCCCTTTAAGTCAGCGTCGGTTCCTTTAAGGACACGTTCTGTTATAGAACCTAAACGCTGCAGCTCACCGAGTCCACCAGGAGCTGATGGAGGCTAAACGTCATCACGTCTCTTCATCCCGGATCATTGTTCTGGGAATGTTAGGAAATAATCCTCTCCTTGTGACGTCAGAACCTCACCCTGGCC
The DNA here is from genome assembly GCA_006937965.1 of Callopanchax toddi. Taxonomy (NCBI): domain Eukaryota; kingdom Metazoa; phylum Chordata; class Actinopteri; order Cyprinodontiformes; family Nothobranchiidae; genus Callopanchax; species Callopanchax toddi. Next base: position 588,382 of record SSNR01000279.1, read on the forward strand.
TCAGAGCAGGAACAGGGAGGTCAGATAGAACCGTGTGAGGAACCTGGACCACCTGGACCAGGTCTGCAGAACACTTTGATCGACTAACAACACAACATGACTGAGCTCACAGAGAACTGGCTTCATCCGGTTTATCCTGTCATCGTTCTGAAAGATTCCCAGGAATTCTCTGTTTTATGATCCTCTGATTACAGGTTACAACAAAGGATCAATCCAACCGTTTTGTCTCCATCCGGGGAATAAACCAGAAGGAGAATCTGTCACTGGTGTTTTGTGAAACGTAAACCTTGACCTTGTTTACCCCAGCTTGGCTGTCCATGAAGTGGAGTGTAGGGAACAACACAGAGAGGAGAGAGCGTTGAGCAGAGGGGAAATATTTAGCCACAGAGTCAGTGAGGTGTGCACACTGGAGCTGGGCCTGCCGCTCCATACATCACCGTGATGAAGCACCCGGATCAGACCAGAGCCAATCCGTCCTTCATCACTGTGACAGCAGACGCAGTGGTAGAGAGGGGCTATCGTCCCCCTGCCGCCCGGGCAGGGAACGCAACACGTCGCCGCGCTCTCTGACATGTCGCGCTGCCACTCCATCAATCCTGAGCCGCTGAGCAGAGAGAGCAAAGCCCATCAGAGCGGACAAGGCCACACAAACACCTCAGAGAGGCCGGAGCAGCAGAGCAGCACGCTGCAGACGGTACACTGAGCTGCCTCCATCGTCATGTTTCTACATCAGTCCCACAAAACCGAACAACTTTATTAACATCCTCAGACGCCGACACGCTACGGGACCTCGTTTCATGTTGATGGAATTCTGAACGCGTTTTATGTGAAGAGTCATCGCAGGAGTTTCTCACTTTAGTTTGTGAGTCAGGAAGTGTCAGAACTAGAGACGACTTTGGGAGGAGCTGGAGACCAAAAAAGAGTCTAAAATCAGAGGGTTCATTAGGACACCCGACATAACTACTTAGTCAGACTAATCCTGACTGGATGAAACCAGTTCCTCAGGTTTTCATTGGAGCTTATCACACATTTTCCAGATGAAAACTCTGTGACTGTTTTTACTTTGTACATTTTTCACACATGTTCGAACTTCCAGAGAGCTGACAGCGAGGTCTGACCACCCCACAGAACGCTCGCCGTGGGTTTGGGACATTTTGGAGACTTTGTCCCTGCTGACGTTAGTTACGAGTCTCCAGCAGCTGCAGCTCAGTGAGGCGCTGGTTTGAGTAGAAACGTAACCATTGATGTTTGGAGAACTTACCGTGTGAGTTTTGCTTGTTAAAAAACGATGACCTCGTTCAGAGCACCGAGCTCATTCGTTTCTCCACATTCAGAGTAAGTCCTGAAGAAGCTCAGGTGGTTCAGAGAGGATCTAAAAGACTCGGTGCCAGGAGCCGGTGACTAGACGGATCAGATGCACAGGCTGCAGGAGGAGCTTCTGCATCGTTAAACCAAAGCGACCTCCCTGAGCACGGCGACCATCAAACGTTTGATTGTGTCGATCAGCAGTGAGCTCTCCTCCACGAGGAGCCGGAGTCTTCCAGCTCCTCCTGAGAGGTGCTGCTGGTGTCTCAGGCGGACATCAATATTACATATGTTCCTGCTTCCAGCCCTGAGACTCGCTCGCTTTCATTCCCGCCTCACCGTCTTCACGCCGTCGATGGGAAGTCAGAGAAGTGTGGCTGATATTACCCCCCCCCCTCCTCCCCGAGCTGAGTGGCAGCTCTGTCACTTGGTTAAATGTGGAATTTGTTTGAAAGGCAGAAGAAGTAGAGACCGTTCAGATGGATGAGTGGGAATGGAGCAGGCTTTAATCTGCTTCAGTCTCACAGGAAGAAGGTCTTCAGTGAGCTCTGAAGCCCCGCCCTGTCCCCCTCTCTGGTTCGCTCTGGGGGACAGGGCGGAGCTTCAGTGAGCTCTGAAGCCCCGCCCTGTCCCCCTTTCTGGTTTGCTCTGGGGGACAGGGCGGAGCTTCAGTGAGCTCTGAAGCCCCGCCCTGTCCCCCTCTCTGGTTCGCTCTGGGGGATAGGGCGGAGCTTCAGTGAGCTCTGAAGCCCCGCCCTGTCCCCCTCTCTGGTTCGCTCTGGGGGACAGGGCGGAGCTTCAGTGAGCTCTGAAGCCCCGCCCTGTCCCCCTCTCTGGTTCGCTCTGGGGGACAGGGCGGAGCTTCAGTGAGCTCTGAAGCCCCGCCCTGTCCCCCTTTCTGGTTCCTCTGGTTTCTAGAACAATAACGATCCTGATGGAAACCACAGGTCGCTGCCGCCCCGGAGAGCGGCTCGCTGTCTACCTCAAAGACATGGACATGAAACAAAAACAACTAAAATTCAGCGCGTTTGGTCTTCAACCAGCCTAAAAGAGCACCTGTCATAGAGCTCCACTGGCTACCTTTAGCTGCTAGCATACAGAGTTCTGAAAGAACGGCTCCACCTACTGGAATCCTCTTTAAGGCTGACGTCACGGCTCGGTCACTCCGGTCATCAGAGGATCATCAGCTAGCAGAGCTACACCACGCTGGGACAGTCCAGACTCTTCTCATGTGGAGGAATGACCTACCAAGATACCAGAACAGGGTCCATCTTCATGAACCTCCACTGTAAAAAACTATAGCCTCAAAAAGTTGTTTCAATCTATCTTTATAATTTCACTCAAATTGTCTAGTTAAGTTTTGTTTGTTAAACTTACTTTTTTGTGTTTTGATTAGAAAAACTTAAAGCCATACTCAGTAGCCAGGTAAACATTCACTAGCTAGTTTACAGAAACACGTCTCGGTGAACTCCCCCCTCCCGTCGGGTAAAACCCATACGCCAGCCTCTCGCTGACATAGGACCACGGTTTGTAAAGGTGACAATGCAGAGTCTAACTCCAGCTGTAGAAACGTTCCCCCAGCTTTTCCTCTTTTCACCTCCAAACGTTTTTAGTTTTCTGCTAGCTGAAAAGCTGTTTTTGGGGGGGACTCTGGTATTTTTATCTTAAAATGAAATCACTGACCGCCGGCTCTCTGTCCTACTTCTACTTTCACTTTCACTTCCGGGATGTTCTGCCCCAAAATGTGTCCGGGCGGATTAATGCCAATCCAAGCAGTGAGGAAATGCAGCAGACAGCTGGATTGTCCAATCCTATCGTTCGGTCCGAACGATAGGATTGGCTGAAGTTTTTAGAGAACTGCAGGACAACCACTTTATTGATTTCTTTCAGTTTTTTTAATCTCCACAATATATTTATGGCTATACTATGTTGGAACGTTGTTAAGAGGCTTTAAAAAAAACATTAAAAGCTCCATTGTTTACCTGGCTACTGAGTATGGCTTTAAATGTATTAGTTATTCTGACAAATTGTTACATTTTTCTCATTCTCATGCATTCAGTCAACTTAAAACTGCAATTTATAGATTTTTTTTTAAATCTGTGATATTTGGCGGGTTTGGAGGAGTAGGATTATCGGTGATACCATATAAGTAAAATAATTATATATTTATATATATATAAATATAATATATATATATTCTATGTATGTTGAACAAGGAACTGCATGGTGGCGCAGCTGGTTAGCACTGTTGCCTCGCATCAAGGAGGTTGTGGGTTCGCGTCCCGGCTCTGCGGCCTCTCTGCGTGGAGTTTCTATGTCCTCCCCGTGCATGTGTGTGTTCTCTCCAGGTACTCCGGTTTCCTCCACAGACCAACAACATGACTGTCAGGCTGATTGACTTAGTGATTTGTCCCTAGGTGTGTGTGTGTGTGTTCGTCTGTGTGTCCCGCCGATGGACTGGCGACCCGTCCAGGGTGTCCCCCGCCTCTCGCCCCTTGACCACAGAGGGTCTGGGTCGCAGAACAATTCAACTAACAATTTTAGATTAAAACTATGCATGGTTACAATTTATGCTATTTGTACACCTTGACATTTAGAGTTGAAAGACAGTGTTTGGTTAAGTTGAGTTGAATCACATTTTTAAGGCAGCCGGCCGGTGAACGTTCGGTTCTAAGTTGAACGTTCGGTTCTAAGTTGAACGTTCGGTTCTAAGTTGAACGTTCGGTTCTAAGTTGAACGTTCGGTTCTAAGTTGAACGTTCGGTTCTAAGTTGAACGTTCGGTTCTAAGTTGAACGTTCGGTTCTAAGTTGAACGTTCGGTTCTAAGTTGAACGTTCGGTTCTAAGGTGAACGTTCGGTTCTAAGTTGAACGTTCGGTTCTAAGTTGAACGTTCGGTTCTAAGGTGAACGGACTAACTTTTTTATCTTCTAGACTAGCTCCTACCTTCCCCACTCCTCTGGACTCTTCATCCTCTTCCCTCTATCCTGTGTTCTTTTCCCTCCTGGTCACCTTAGAGGCCAGTGTTAGACCATCTAGTAGTTAGTTTGGGTTAACATCAGGGTTAGTGGTTTGTTGGCCTCAACTGAGAAATGTGTCCATCCTGAGCTGAGAGCCTGATTGTGGACGTCAGAGCACTTTGCTTGGATTCCCTTTAATTATTAGTGTATTGTTTATCCCCCTGGTGCTAGTTCACTGTGACAAAAGTGACTTTTTGGGGGCCTTTTATCCTCATTAAGTCTCCTTGAGTCACTAACAATCCTTTAATAATAACATCCTGAAGTGTTTTGTGTTTTCAGACGATCTGTATTGATTCTCCTCTGTGACCAAACGCATTGCTGAACATGACGGAGTCCCATATGTGTTCAGAGATGATGGGGGGGGGGGGGGGGGGGGGGGGGGGGGGGGGGGGGGGGGGGATGCAATGTGATGCAATGATCAAAGAAGGCGATGTAATATCATTTCCATAATCGTTAGGCTTCTCCGTCGTTTGTCATGGATTTGGGAGCGTTTGATGCTTGGGCAGGTCTCTTAATTAGCCATCCTCTCCATCAGCTGTCTGCCGCCCTTCTGTCTCACAAATGACAGCGTTTGTCTCCGTCAGATGGCCAGAGGACAAACGGGGGGGAGGGGACGGCCTCCTCTAACACTGATCCAGATTTTAGTTTGAATCAGGAGGTTTCAACAAGTTTTTGTGAGTGTTTCGTGTGGTTTAGCGTTGTTCTTTGCGAGGCTGCAGGCCGAGGCCCAAACCCCCGACTCTGGCCTCTGATGGTGCTGCTCACGCTCCTGTAATTACAGAGGTCTTCCTTCACCATATGTCAGTGTGTGCAGGCATGTTGAAAAAAACATTGTGTTCTGTGTGAACCTCTCTGACTCCGACTCTGGCAGAAAGGGTTAGCCCTCGGCGAGACCTTTCATTTCAACGCGCTGCACACTCCATTAAAAGGAAAGGAGAATAAGTAAATACACATCACTTCTCTCTCTGGGATTTAGATATATAAGCCCTCCAAAAAGAAGAAGAAAAAACCAACATCCCACATGGTTCACAGCAGACGAGGAGAGAGAAGTGATGCTGGAGTTCACGTGTTTGAGCGCGTCTCTGTTTGGACTGGAGTGTGTGGACGCCCTGACCGGACCGGACCGGACCGCAGGGCGAACACGCATCCCTGTCTCCTGCTTCCTCCGACACTTTGTCCTCCTCGCACAGATCAGCCCCATCTCCCTCCTCATCCTCATTCCCCGCACGCCGCGCTCCCTTTCGCTCACGGACCTCACTTCTCCTCTCACCCCGGCCTCATTACTCAAATTAGGAGCTCCAGTAATCACCAGGCCGAGCTCCACGCGCCTCCTCAGCTCACGCTCGCCTCTCCCTCCGAGCTCACGGCCCTCAGTTCAATCCAGAGCGAGTCGCATGAATATTGCAGAGGTGGTGTGATGTTGGGATGCCCTCTGGTTTCTATCACTTTGTGTGATTGGATGGAGAGGAGGAGGTTTGATGGCACATGGTGCACGTTGTGACTGATGACTATCTGAGGAGGTTTGGGAAATACTTCAGCAGAGGTTACATCAACATCCCTCGAAATACGAACCCACTGATTAAAGAAGTGAAGGACGGACGCAGACCACCTGATACCAGCAGCTTCAACAGGATTACAGCAGGTTGAGGTTTCACTAACACATTAGTAAAGTCCTCATAACTCAGAATAGTTTTGTTTCAAATGAAGTGTAAAAACTAAAAATGGACGTCTTTCATTCTTTCTGTTTTTCACCTCCTGTGGCTTTAAAATCTCATAAAAGGGTAAAAATAAATTACATCTATTTAAATCATAGAAATATATTTTTATACATCAGGAAACTAAAAGTTTCATTACTGAGAACAGACAGGGTTTTATATCAGTTACATCATAATGTGGTCTAAACCTGTCAGGGTCTGTTTGTTAAACGTTTCTATTTAGTAGAAACAAATGTAAGTAATTATTTAAAAACAAAATTTTAAAGTCAAAACTGATTTAAAAAAATGCTATCAACTATTATTATAATAAACGGTACTTAAAGTTCACAGGTGCTTTCAGAAACATGTTTTTATAGATGTACTTTTTCATGATTATTTCTTTATTTTCAAATGTTTTGCCTAAAAACTGATTTAAAGCTTAGAAATGATGTTATTAAATTCTCACCTGTATGCAAACAACACAGCTGATTAAAAAACAATTACAATGTGTGACGTCCACAATCCAGAACTGTGTCGGACTACGGAACAGAATCAACTTTTAGCGTTATGGTTATGGCTGCAGGACGGCTGTATAAACACGTTACACTGTGAGAAAGACAGACGCTCAAATTTAGGCTCTGTTTCTACCTCTGTGGTTTAATTGTAGTCATATTTGGCATAAAGTGTTTAAAGTATTCTCATATTTTTGCTTAAGTATATTTGGGAAAATGTTTAACTTTTGTCAAAAAAAAATTTTTTTTTTTAACATACAGATGTTTTTGCTAATTTGTTGTGTAAATGTTATAAATAATTCCCATCGTCATAGAGAGCTTCCTGAACGTTAGCAGCTGGTCTGAGTGAAACAAGACCAACGTGTTATTATTTTATAAACCTGTACACTGTCAGAAATAAAGGACAAGAACTACCTTTTTTGTCACTGGGGTGGTACCCTCAAAAGTACAGTTTGTACCTTTAACTGCAGGGTTGTATCCTAAGGGGTACAAATGTGTACCCTAAAGTACAGGTGTGACTAGTAAAAGGTAAAAACTACAAAGGTAAAAATTTGTACCCCCCAGTTAAGGTACAGAATTGTACCTTTTGAGGGTACCATTTTGAACCTTAACTGGGGGTACAAATTTTTATCCTTGTAGTTTTTACCTTTTACTAGTCACACCTGTACCTTAGGGTACACATTTGTACCCCTTAGGGTACAAATATGTTCCCCTAAAGGGTACAGATATGTATCCTAAAAGGTACATATTTGTTCCCCTTAGGATACAACCCTGAAGTTAAAGGTACAAACTGTACTTTTGAGGGTACCACCCCAGTGACAAAAAAGGTACAATTCTTGTCCTTTATTTCTGAGAGTGTACAATGTCATCAGTTTCCCAAAGAAATGTTTATTTTGGAAGAAATTTTATGAAATTCCTGTCATTCCTGACCTCTGGAACACTGCAGCTATATTTAGCTGCTGCTGGTGATTTTACAGTGTAAATAACCTATAATGTGAAGCTGAGGCAGCATAAAGGTTTATTAAATAAAATCATATTGTGAAACTCAAAGATTGTAGCTGAGTAAAGTCGGTCCAGAGGGACTCTATTTATCTGAACTCAGGCTGTTCAGAACCCATGGTAGAATAAGGAGGATTTGAACATAGAAACTTTATAATGATCCTGCCCTGATCTGGATCACAGAACCTCTCCATGACCCCCCTCTCTTCCTCTCTCCCCCCTGCAGGTTCTGGAGCGTCTTTTCCAGAAAGGTTTCAGCGTGGCGGCGTCGTGTGGAGGCGGCGTGGACTCGTCCCAGTTCAGCGAGTACGTGTTGTGTCGCGAGGACCGGCGGAGTCTCTCGATCAACACGCCGATCAGGATAAAACAGGAACCCCTGGACTAGAGGTCTCTGGGAGAGGGACTGACCACACCTCCCCTCAACACTCGCTCCATCTTTTCACGACACCCCCGTCCCACCTACATCTCTCCCCCCCCCCCCTCACCGATATACCGAAGTATTAGCAGAGGCGTGCAAACCTCGCCATCTCTGCAGAACTCCACGGGGAATGTAGAACCAAACAAAGGAAAACAAGCATCAGCGGTTTTGGATTTAACGCCCAAAGAATCCGGGACTGTGACGACTGATTCTCACAGCGTTCTTCTAGGTTTTCCCACATCGACTTGAGAAAAAGGTTGAACTTTTGACCGCCTCCTCTCCTCCACTCGCTCAGAGGTGAACATCCACTCATGTCTGTGGGACAAAGGGGGACCCGCTGTGGTCCAGGAGAGCTTCGTCAAACAGGATGTTTACACGGATGACAAGAAGAGGACACAATCTCATTTTTGTGAAATCCCCTGAAAACCCAGGAGCCCGTAGCCCCGTCACACAGGCCTGGCTGGACCTCACCAGACTCAGAACATCTCATTCAACTGATTGTTCTTTTTCGTTGTTGTTTCTAAAGCTATTCTTCTTCCTCCCTTTGCTGTTTTTATCATGACATGGTGTAAACAATTATTATTAATAGGATTATTTTTAATGTCTTAATTTTTTCCCTCTTTTCCTAAAATGAAGGATGTATGAACATTGTATTCATTAGGCTTTGAGAGCTTGCGAGGGAGCGTTTCTTGGCAGTAGCTGCAGAGAGTCGTGTCTGCAGGCTATGTGGCTAAAGCAATCTGACTGGCAACGCATCCAGAGCCAGAAAAACTCCCATTGTTCAAACGGGGAATGGAAGAAAACCTGGATGCTTCAGCATTGTTTAGAATCAAATGTGCTGCACACAGAAAGAAAAAAGATGGTTTTCTGCTCTCAAACATATCTGGGATCTCTGATTAGAGTTTCACACTCGAGCTCAAAGCGTTATTTAGCACAAAGTTTTTGTACGTTTAAATGTCAGGACGGAACTGCACAACGTGTCAGCGTGTGGCGGTGTTTGTGGAGTTGGGACGTTGAAGCTTTGAGTGGGCGGAGTTTAGCAGGTTGTTTCAGCATCAACAAGATGTCCTTTAAAAGCTGAAGCCAGAATCTCACTGGGCTCCGAGGGTTGGAGACGCAGGATTCTGAGGCTCACAGAAGTGGCGCGGAGGACATGTTTGGTGCTTGTGATGCGTTTACACACAAACTGTGACAGGTGAGCCTCGGTCGTGCTAAACGTCTTGTTGCAGTTTAGTCAAAAAGTGTCAAGTCCTCTAAAGGTTTTCACATTTATGAGATTAAATTGAGAGGTTCCAGGGTTTTCCCAGTGCAGCAGTGTGGTCCTGTTGACCTCATCGGGTCAGAACCTCCAGGAGGATCTAGAACCATCAGCGGGAATGAGGTTCTGCCTCAGGTGAAGGGTTTAGTGTCTTCAGCCCAGTGAGACGCTGACTTTAACGTTCCTTTGCACTTATCCTCTATCTGAAACTCTCCTTTCAACCCAAGGACTAAAACCAAGACCAGCCGTTTATCCTCCCACATTTTAGTCGACTGTGAGATTAAAATAATTAAAAAAGAACAAACATCCAACAGAACAAAATGGATAGGTACCAAAGCAGACGTGGTGCCTGTTTGGTTGATTGTACATTAAAATGTCTTTTTTGCCGTTTCTAGCGTGAGGGCTGCCAGCGTTTGACGCTCCAGTCGTGACAGTTTAGTGGAGAGTCGCTCACAGAGCCTTCAGACGAAGTGCAGGGTTTAATATCGTCACTTCTAAGCTCAGATTTCTGTTCGCGCCGGTCTCCCAGCATCAGCGTGTTCTCCACAAAGAGGCGAGTGGGCGGCGTTTACTCCGTCCTGCTCTCATTCTTCTGGTCTTATTCTCAACGTCTCTGGATCAAAGACAGAAACAAGAAAGGCCAAGTTCTCTGTTTTTATTTGTGTGTGACTTACAGATGCTGTTTCTTCCAGTCCAGAAGGCTGAAGAAGAGAAAGACGAGGCTCGTTCTGATCTCTGTGGGTGCTCCAGTTTTTAGTTGTTGGTTAAACACTGACTAGCTGCTCTTTGAGACGGCTGCTGATTGGATGAATAAGGTGAAGGTGTCCTGAGTCCAGAGCCGTTCTCATAGTCTGGGCCTCAAAAGGATTGGTGGACCAGGTCTTTCAGGTACGGAGGCGTGTTGGACTCATCGGCCCCCCAGTAGAAACCCCCATTTACAAAACGCTCACTGGACCAGACCCGACGCTGCTGCTGCTGACCTCCAGGTGTTTCAGAGCTGGAGGTCAAAACGACGGACGCAGGCAGACTGAGAAATGTTCAGGCTACAGCTCCCATGAGCCACACAGGCATAACTTCTAAAACAGTGCTCCTGAACATATACACTCCAAAAAGAAAGAGGAGGCGAGATCTGTAAAGGAGTGTCTCAGAGTGCAGGAACCAGACCTTCAACGCCCCGGTTTGACTCAGCGTTTTCACACCTCAACAAACCTGACAGGACAGGAACCTCCTCAGACATGTTCCCTCACGCCGACCCTTTCCAGATGAAGTACCAGTCGGCGTTCAGCCGGTCCGCATGGCTCCCATTCCACCTCCGAGGCGGCTCACCTGTACTTACTGTATATTGAATTATCGGGACGCTGAGCTTTCTGGGATCCTCATGTTTTTGAGAAACCTCGCAGTCCTCGTCACAAAAAAAAAAGAATTAAAAAAGATCTGTGTACATATGGATTAAACATTTCAAAGGGTATAATAAGGTGCAAATGTATATTATTTAAAGTGTTTAAAACAACTAGACTGTGGTATTAAAGGGCATGTGTTCATTTACAGTGTCTCCATTTGAATTTTCTTGCATATTTGCGATAATAAAAGGATGTACTGTAGACCTGAAGTGTCTCTGTGCTCTCTGTAGGAAACAACAGGCAGTTTCATTACGAACGAAGCGTTCAACACTGAGCCGTGTGTTTGTGATGAACTCTGACTGAGACCTGGTCAGTCTCAGAAACACGGACGCTGCTCAGTTTCAGAGCTTTAAGGTTACGTTTGTATCCGACTGAAGCTGCAGAGATTTCAAACCTCGATACTTTGCTCTGAGTTAAACGGTTTAGTCTTTTAAAAAATGCTTCTGCTTAATTAGCAACAGAAACCTAGAGGGAGTTTGAGAGCGGAGCAGCAGCGCTTGACTCAGCTGACACTTAGCATGTTGAGATGGGAACAGATTAATGGAGTTCAGAGGGAAAATATGAGATAAATAATGCAGAAACAGAGGAGTTCCTGAGTGTTTGTGAGCTGGATGGAGGCTGAGTGGACCGGTAGTGTGAATGGACCAGGACCAGGACCAGGACCAGGACCAGTGGAGGGTTTTCACAATCAAGGTGAGTTTCTAAGACTTCTTATCACAGAATCGGGTGAGGTATTTTTAGGATCTTTTTAGCATTTGTGTCTGTTTTCACACTTTAACCATAAACAAGCCTCCGGTCAGCAGGTGGCAGCAGTGCTCACACTAATCCAAAGGCTGCCTGTTCAAAGAAGAAGTAACCTACGCAGGTACAGCTATAGAAATCATATATAAACACTAGATGGCTTACCCGCAATGTTTGACTGCAACGTAGCAACGCGGCGGCCATCTTACTACAGACAGCTGCCCTCTTCCGTAACTTTGCTTTCAATGGTTCACTGTTTAAATGCCTCCAACTTGCTCGATTTCTGTGAAATATATCGGTAATGGCTGGGAAACTCATAAACTGTGAACGTATCCCGTATCGAGCCTATGTTTAAGAAGGTTTGTAAATCCGTTCATCTTTCATTGAGTTAAGAGTATTTTTAGTTACGTTGATCATCACCTTCCATCTGCTACCATAGAGAGCAGAACGTCAGCTGACTGAAGTAAGATGGCCGCCCTTTAGTTACACTGGTGACTCCTAGATAAGGCATCTAGCCTTTCTGTATGATATCTATGGTCAGGGTTACTAGATTGGGCCTTTTTCTGCACAATCAGGCAACTTTGCAGGTAAATTTTACTTGTTGGAGTCAGTTTGGTGGGTTTAAACACACACACACGTGCACGCACGCACACACACACACACACACACACGCAGCCTCATTCAATAGACTTCTTATAATAACATTCATTGGATGTGTCTTTGTGTGTTGTGGTGATTTTTATGGACTTTTGGGCTGGATAACGTTGATTATCTGGCAACCCAGACTGGTGTGGGCGTGGGAACGCATTACATGAGCAGTAAGCACTAGAACACTGTGAAGACTTTTTACGTTTTAACGTTTGAAAGTGTTTCACCTAACCCTAAACTTTGTATTAGGATAAACACAGATTATTCACTTAATGAGAGTTCTGGCATTCCATTTTTTCTACAGTATAATCAAATGCTTAAAACGATTATTTCAGTATTGTCACATGAATGTTACTTTGCTACGACTGATTTCAGTTTCAAACACTATTAAAACCTTGAGAATACAACATTAAAATTCAAGCGTCCATAGAAGTCCTGACAGTATGGCTGACGGTCATGAGTGTTTCCAAAATGTCTCTAAACATTTGTGTTCCTGGAGTTTTGAACAAGACTGAAAGACTCAAAGTCACCGTGGAGGTCTGCAAAAAGTCTCAAAAATAAGAGACGACTTTGGGAGAATTTGGAGACCGAATTCAGAATAAAGAGGAATAACTGTGAACAAAAACAGACTACATTTGAAGACTTTATGATTACACTGGAACCAGAAAATGTGCACAAATGAGCAGTTTTGACAAATAAGTGTCGTTCAGTGTGATTTTTTAATTTTTCCTACAGTTTCGTGTCTCCAACAGTCAGATACCAACTTGAGTTTATCCCGACTGAGGATAAAGTTAAAATAAAAACCTATTAAATATTAACAGGTTGAAACACCCTCCTCCTCCTGATGCTCTGAGAAGTGACAGAATTCGATACATTTGTGCATCTCTTGTTTCAACAGCATCGTGTTATGATTAATGGTTAAGGTTAAAATCATGAACCATATTAACGGAGGCCATTATTTTTGACTTTCCCTTTAAGACTTCATTATTAGTCCTGACTGGTTTCTGGATAAAGGAGAAACTTCTGATGAAACACAGAGGAGATGTTTTAGAAGACGTCTGAATTCGTTCACCAGACTCGGTTCTGCAGCATTTCGTGTCACGACTAGACGACGTCTAGGTGTTTTAAATACAACAAATCACCAAACCACTCAGCTCCTCGAAGTATCTGTAGCGTTATCAAATATGCTATAACCTCTGACCCCTTTACATTACACAAACAATAATCATATTTTTCCCAATAACTTGGATTATAATGACTCTTTATTATGTTTTAACCTGATTCAACATTCCCAGGTATCCAGATTGTTTTTCCGGAAGACTCCACAGGACTCCTTTAGTAATAATAAACTCAAAGACTTCCTGATGTCTCTTTCTAAATGACACTACTCTTAAACTGTTCAGAAATGTCTTAATGAGATTAATGCATTTTCTTCTACAGTATTATGAATGTTTGATCCAGCTTCAGTATTGTTTCATATTTTTACTTTGCTAAAGGTTAAAATCAATGTTATTACTGGAATATTCATTCATTTAGGTAATATGGTTTTAAAGGCCTGAGTCATGTGACTTGATAGAAACCCTTCCATTGGCCCACGTCGACACACAACTCCTTTAAGCTCTCTCTACTTCCTGGAGACGATAGTTCTCAGTCAGCCTCAACACTGAGACAAGCCGGTTTCACTGCACCTCTACTAGTGAGCCTCCTCCTGGAGACGGCCTCGTCTTGTGTGGGTACCAACCCCCACGGCCGATCTCACTTCTGGCTCAGGGGAAGAAAACACGCCTTTTTCTCTCCTAACTCAACATGAGCCTCGCCCTGCTGCGACCATGGATTATGAACTGATCCTCGTTACCCACGGTGCTCTCGGACCGCCCGGCCTGTCCTCCCGGCGAACCACCTCCCTGGGCGGACGTCTCAACCCGACTGGGATCCACTTCCACCCCGACGAGTCGAGTCCCAACCGGATGGATCCATCGAGGCCGTCTGGTACGAGCGAATCCATAATCTGGTAAAGCTAAAGGCCTACTTTTGATAAGCTCACACCTCATTGTAGGTTAACACCAAAGTAACTCCCTTTAACCAAACCCCCTTTAAAACAACCCTAGTCTTAACATCACAGACTCAAGTCATTAAAAGTTATATTAAGATCAACTTAGGACACCATACCATTGTGTTGGCAGAAGCTTAACTACTGCTACTTCAATGCTAACTGTTTGTACTGTTCGTCAGCTTTTATAATAAATTCTGTAAAGTCTTTATTCCTGACGCAGACTTCCATTCATCAACAGAAGGTACGTAAACTAACTCCCTGCTAATTAATGAACCTAGGAATTCCTGTTGAATTATTTTCAGCTATCTGAAAAAGGTATCCGGTGCTAAGAAGCCCTCGAATAAATCCTCCGATAGACAGAACAATTTAAGGAAAGGTGTACAATAAAACACAGGTTTTATATCACTACATATCTAAACGTTCAAAATAAACTGAAATATGAAATGTTTGGAGGGGAACCATGAAAACCTGTTTAAATATTCTTTAATTTCTGTTTGGAATTCCAATGTTTTTGGTGCAAAGAAAAAATCTACCAAAATCCTCCATTTGGTTTAGTAAACAGCTCATTTATTCCTTTACAAAATAAGTACAAATACCAAAGTTTTGTTGTTTTTTCACACAAACAGGAAAATTTCAAGATATGTACAAGAGTTTACCAAAAATACAGTGGTTCTAATAAACACTAGTTTGTAAACAATATTTACAAATCAGCTGTGATGTTTCCCCAGTTTGTTCACAGAAGGAATATCGTCCCAATGTTTTGGCTAAAAAGCTGCAGAAGTAGTAAAAATGTCCTCCTGTGAAGCCGCCAGAAACCATAGAAACCATTAATAAAATCACCTCAACAGGTAGCGTTGTGCTTGTTTCTAAAACGTGGAAATGTGTTCAGAATAAAAGCCAATCCCAGGAAACAGAATCAAATCAAACAAGGTTTTCATTTGACCTGCAACAGCATTCACTACCTAAAGGTTTTCCTTTGCTATAATACAGCTGCTGTCCAGGAAAACGGACAGAAAAAGTGCTGCTGAATTTTACTTCGCTGTTTGAAGTGCCCCCCGTTTTTAAATCAAGTCAACATGAGAAGAAAAAGCTGCATAGAGGCCAAGAAATGTAGGTCAATATTAAAAAAATGAAAACACAATACACAACAGGATAAAGAGAGGTGGGAAACAAACGGCTAAGGTTTAAGGTGACGAGTAAAGAACTCATTGTTCGATTCAGTCAAAACAATCACTTTTAAGGTGGAATGATCAAACTGCTTCCTCCAGTTGAATCCACACATCTTTATACTTTCATTATTTCATTTTAGGATCAAAATACATAAAAAACACAAGTGCTGCACATCGAAGTGTTTGATGGTTCAGTCACTGAACGTCTCTGAGGGCGGATTGGTTTCTTCAGTGAAGTTCAGACGGAAAACCAGGAGGGAATGTTTGTTTGAGTCTAACTCAGGGACGCACCGACACCACACTTATTCTAACAGAGGACGCGTACTTACATGAGTACTTGCCGATACCGAGTACTGATACGAGTACTAATAAATGTCAGTTATCTTATGGTTTGGTACAACAGAAAAAATAAGTCAAATACTAGTTTAGCCTTTTTTAAATAAAGTTTTAAAACCAATAACTTTGATCATCAGCTGGTTGATTCACTACAAAATAAAAAGTCCCACTGATCTGAAGGAAAGGCTGATCCAGAACCAGCTCCACTTCTGTTAGCAAAACGTTAGCGGCTAAACTAAACATGCTAACCATGAACAGATTACTGGAAGCGAATCTGCGAAATGCAGGTGAGTTGGGTAAGGTCCCGCCTTTTCTCGCCTCTGATTGGCTACAAGCGCTCTCCTACGATTGGCTGTAGGTGAGTTGGCTCTGATTGGCTAAGAGGACTAGAAGGACGCAGGAGTGGCTATTTCATTTTGCAGCTGAGTAACTAACCCTAAACCCTAAACCCTAACCCTAACCTAACCCTAGCCTAACCCTAACGTTACACTTACCTCTGCTTACGAATCCACACCCGCCACATCAGCTGGTCTGCAAGTAGATGAAAAAATAGACGATGGCAGCAAAGCGAAGAGCGCTTGTAGCCAATCAGAGGCGAGAAAAGGCGGGAGCTTACCCAACTCACCTACAGCCAATCGTAGAAGAGCACCTGCATTTCGCAAATTCGCTTACTGGAACTTTACCGAGCCAAACGTCGGAACTGTGAGGATTCAGCCAGCGTGTGTATACTACTGCTACAGAAAAACTACTACTACTATTACTATTACTACAACACAATGAAGTTGACTCCATCTGCTCCAGTTAGCTGCTGGTGTCTCTGCTGCAGCTCACTGAGCATCACGCTACGTTAAATAGTATCAGTTCCATAGTATCGGAGTACTTTTATGAGTATCTGACCGATGCTGGTACCGGTGCATCCCTACTCTAAATGGTAATAAAACGTATCCAGATGGAGGCAGAACACTGATTAAATGAAAAATACTGACTCCCAGAGCAGGGTGACCAATCAGAAGAGGGCGTCATGTGTCATTAAATGACCTGCAGGTGTGTGTGTGTTTGGGGGGGGGCTGTCTTATTACAACACTCTACAGAGTAAACCATCTAAATGTGACTCTTTCAGAGCCATTTTTACAAAAACACCAGCTTTCAGAGTATTGACATGAATTTTCTTACAAATTGTTTCCATGATAAAAATATACATGCTGTGGAATAATTCAACAGAACTATTTACACAGACAGACAGCCAGGAGGCGGCGCAGGACGCTGCGGATTCGGATTCATCAGGAGGAGCTGGACGACGTTTAGCTCGTCGTTTCAGCCTCACTGAGGGGATTTTCTGTTAGTCGAATAAGTTTAGGGTCAGTTCCTGTGACTAAAGGACGTCCTTCCTCTAACGTCCAACACAAACCTAGAAGATGGACACTCACACTGTGAGGCTAAACACAACATCTGGGTTTCACCCTGGTCTCTCCTTAGGGATGCACAGTTTACCGATACGGAGTACGAGTACTTACAGTGCTGATACCAAGTTCCAATACCGAGTACTAATGAAATGCTAGACATGGTTTGGTACTACAGGAATCAATCAATCTGAAATAATCAGTCGAACAGGAAGTTGATCAGCTCCACAAAGGTCTCTCTCTCTAGAGTTAAAGATCATTAAGAAATGTTTGGTCTGATCTGGACTTGATGAACAGAAAAAGAACAGAGTTACACCTCCTGAAGTGGACTCACTAAATAAATCAAACCTAAAACCTTTACACCAAACTCCTCAGCTGGCTGAGACCAGACTAGAGTCCAAGTGTGGGAAAATGACTGTCTGATCGCTAATGGAGACACAAATGGCCGGCTGTAGTAGGTTTGAATGTTTTTTGATTACAGTGTAAGTATTTGATCCCCCGCTCATGTTCCAGTTGTCCCACTTATTAAGAGTGGGGGGGGGTCTGTAGTTTTCATCGTAGGAACATCTCAGATGTGAAAGACAGAATCCAAATAAATGATCCAGAAAATCACATTGGATGAATTTTAAATAATTTCCTGGTGATGTATCCGTGGCTCCACCAAATCCTCTCCTCCGTACGGTCCAGTTGTCCTCTCCCCTGATGGTTCCGTCCCCATGCTTCACGGTTCTCAGGATTGTTCTCATCCTTCTTCCTCCTCCAGACACAGCGAGTGAAGTTTCTACCAAAACGTTCTATCCTGGTCTCCTCTGACCTCCTCTGGATCATCAGATGGTCTCTGGTGAACTTCAGATGGACCTGGACATGTCCTGTCTTCAGCAGGAGGACCTACTACTAATGGTGACCTTTGACCCTGTGGTCCCTGCTCTCTTCAGGTCACGGACCAGGTCCTCTCCTGTAGTTCTGGACCGACCCCTCACCGTTCTCCTGACCACTGATTCTCCACCAGACCAGGTCTTCATGGAGCTCCAGTCTGAGGGAGACCAACAGTCATCTGGAGTTTTAGGCTAGGCTGTTAGCCTGTTGTTCTGTAGCCCATCCCCGCCTTGTGTAGATCTACAGTTTAGTCCTGGTGTCCTCAGACAGCTCTCTGGTCTCCATGGTGGAGAGGGTGGAGTCTGATTGGTTGAGTGGACAGGTGTCTTTATACAGGTCAAACAGGTGTCATTAATACAGGCTTCTTAAAGACCAGCTGACAGGTCTGAGAGAGACTGGTTGGTAGGGGATCAAATACTTAGAACAGGCAATAAAATGCTGATCAGTTCTTTAAAAATGACATCATGTGTTCTTAAGGATATTTTTATATTCTGTCTCTCACAGCTGAGGTGTTCCAGACCTCTACTCTCTCTGTAAGTGGAAAACTAGAACAATGAGTGTGGGGTCAGATACTTATTTCCCCACTGTAATCTCTTCTATAGATGTAGGAGTAACTTCCAGCTTCATGGATCAAACAGCTGATTAGAACCAAACTGTTGGACCTTTAATCCTCTGTGTGCTGTTCTGAAGCAGATGTTCGTGCTGTTTGATGTAGAGAGCTTTCAGTAGGGCTGTTAGTAACAACATCAATCAGCTGAGGTGAACTGATTCATAGGCTGTAGCTAAACATCGGTACTGTGAAGGACTAGTTCACACCGGGTCCAGAACGGATGTGGTTCGGTTTCCGTACACAGTCTGCTTACTCCAGCCAGAGAGCACCAAATCTCGGTGCTTCACACGATAACCGGTATAAACATCAGCTGATAAACAAGCTAGACTCGTCTTCTCGTTCTTTTGTTGAGGATTATTTATTCACTTGGCTTGTTCTACAAAGGGAAAGCACACTTCATTATGCTTAATTAAGCCTTATGTTGTTTGTCTTTTAAATGTCAGAACGGTGTTAACTTTAGCAGCGTAGCTAAAGGTTTTATTTTGAAATATACCGGATGCACCTCGCTGGTTTGTGTCTCACTTCCTGTCTGGCGCATGTATTTTGTTTAACTTCGTGAAAAAGCATGATGCGGCGTCCAGAAAAGCTAGACTTGATGAGTAAAGTTAACGGAGCTCCACAGCCACTCCGAAGCCGGTGTGAACGCTCCGATTGGACTCAATGGTTTTTCGTCCTTGCAGAAACCGTACAGAGACCGGACTGCATCCGTTCCAGAGGCGGTGTGAATACGCTGTGAGACAGTACCACGACTTGGACTTACTTCATCTTCTCCACAGTTAGCTGTTGTTGTCCTGCTGCAGCTCAACTTAGAGCCGAGCACCACAATAAGTACAGTGGTACTGGTTCCATGGTATCAGGGTACTGTTACGAGTACACGACCTCTTATTGGACCGATACCCGGCGCTGGCATCGGTGAATCCCTATTTCCTCTGATTAAAAACTACATCAGACGTCACTACAGAACATATGAAGACAGAGCAGAAACGTTGGACCTGATCTGAAGGCACGTGGCTGGAGAGGAGGAGGTGGCGGTCGAGGCGGGTGCTGAGCAGAGTGGAGGCTACTTGAGCAGGGCTCGGTACAGGAGGAGCGAGTGGGCGGTCTCTTTCTCCTGCTCCATGTAGAAGATTATGTCCCTGAGGTTGACGCGAGTGATGCGTTGCCGAGTGTACTGACGGGATGAGGCGGTTGGGGCGGAGGAGCTGGCGGGGGAACCCGCCGCGCTGCTGGAAACCTGGAGACGAGAGAGAGAGGTCAAAAGGTCAGAGCCAGGTGAGTAAAAACACATTCACAAATACTCAACCCTCTGTTTATAAAGCCTAACTAAAGTAGTAGTAAAGTGAGTGTTCTTAGCAAAACGCCCCATAAACATATGGGCACATTTTATTGAAACTTGCAGGAATTCTTTGTTAGCTAGTTACAACCTACTGAGTCAACCTGGCTGCCATAGCAACCTCAGCACACATAGAAACGGCTCGACCTCAGGTACTTTTACAGACACTCTGGACATTCTGAGGCGCAAATCACTGACAGTCACTCTAAACGCCAACTGATCACGAGACCTTGTGATATTCTGAGAGATCATGCATGATGTCACGTTCACACAATACCAGCACTTTAATTATCAATTCATTTTACAGGATAGATTTTTTTCTGGAAGCCAGGAAAACAAAAAGTAAAGTTCCTGCTGGTAAAACTTGTTCAGGTCTCTTCAAACGTCCTGGGTCAAATTAGCATCCGGACCGCTAAATGAAAGCTGACGACCGCCTTTCAGACCACGTCCTACCATGGACCCCTCATCAGCCGCCAGTGTGAACAGTCAGACCCTTATGAGCAGAAACCACACACTGCCTGCTCTGTTTAGGGAAGTAGATGTTATATTAGTGTGTGTCCGTTCTAAAGACAGAAGTATGATCAGGTGATGGAGGTCCATTGTTTACATGTGAGCTCCCGCCTCCTTCTGGGGAGGTTTGTGAAAGCTGTGGGACGTGGATAACGTAAAGGTTGGATGTTCAGACTGAGGTGGTTTTAAATAAAGTTCTGATTTAGATTCACACATGAAGGTGACCTGGGTCAGATTAGAAAATAAAGCATTTGTGTCATTCAGGCGGTCCACAGAAGGCCCAGACGGGCTCACCTGTGGGTATAGAGTGCAGTTTGAACACAGCCACAGTCATGAAGCTACTGCTGAAAAACTCAAATGTTCTGACTTTTGAAACAAAGGATTTACACGATGCTTTGGCCACATGCTAGAAAATAAAGCAGTTGTTCTCCTTATGAGAAACATTAAACGACTGGTCTGTTATCAGGGTTTCAATAACTCTATTCTTTAGATGTGTGTATTTTACAATGCTCCCTTCTGGGAAATCCTCCTCATATCTCTTTTAAATGAAGAGAACAATCCTTGTTTCTGTGTAGCAGTCAAAGGGATCATTCTCCAGGAAGAAACAAACATGGGGTAGGAGGCATTTCTAACTCACAGGTGCTGAATGGCAACACGTTTAATGTGTCAATAGAGACGTCCTCTAAACGAGTACACAGCTCCAATTAAGATAAACCCTCTTGATGAGCAGAAAGGAGATCATAAAGACTAAGAACATATTCAGGTGCAGAAAAAAACCTTTTTAAAAACTGACAATGTGTTTTAAAACCCAGTGAAACCATTGTTAGAATGATTCTCACCCAACGCCACGAAGAGAAACACGAACAGTTTTCATTAAACTATCTCATGAACCACTGGACGGACTTTAATTACACTTTCACTGAATGAACAACTAGAACTGATGAACTGATCCTCTTTATTTTCTCCATAAATGAAAAAAGACCCATCTGTCACTCAGCTTGTTTACAAAAAACCTTGGAAGATGATTGAATAAAGCAACTTGAGTCAGTGTTAATGGGTTTGTCATTAGCGTTCCTCCCATCTGATTAGAAATGGCCTGTACTTATGAACTGCTTTTCTAAGAACAAGGACTCCCAAAGCGTTTACCTAACATGCATTCATTCACCCACTCACACACACACACACACACACACACTGATGGCAGTGAGCTACACTGTAGCCACCACTGGTCCTCTGACATCCTCCGGCCACAAGGTGGATGAAGTGTCTCTAAGGACACAACGACTAAAGCCTGGGTCCCACAGAAAACACCAGCGCTGCGCCGCGTAGCGCACAAGCCGTCATTTTGAATAGAAACCACTGTAATCAAAGTAGTCCCATGAGGACCGCCACGCCACATCCCAGGTGCGCTGGTTCACGCCACGGCGCTAAAGATACGCGACAGCTCTATTTCTGAGCCGAGGCGCGTGTGTCACGACATCGTGGAGTACTTTATGATGCAGAAATAACGACAATACGCTGAACTACTACTAGTACGGCAAACATACACAACCGCCAGTACCTGGACGAGGAGCGTTTCATTGTGGAATATTGATGCAATTGAGTTTTTAGAAACAGACTACTCCAATAAACAGCTCACTGGCCCGTTGTTGAAGAATTAAGAGATAATCCCACAAAACATGACGGTAGTTTTGACCAAATACAGACCAAAAGATGTGCTTCATACTTCCTGCTCTCAGTTCCCGTGAAATATTGTGACTAGGGCTGCAACAAACGATTATTTTGATAATCGATGAATCGGATGGAATTTCGACACAATTAATCGATTAATCGGATAAATCTGGGAAAACTTTTAAAAGTCCTAGGGAAACATTAATGACTCCGACATGCTTAATTTAAGATGCTGTATCATCACCGTCGTACTCCAGAGCCATGCAAGGTTGTGGCAGGTAACAAACTTCATTGTGTTGTTCAACATAAAGTTCTTCTGAACTTTAAAGTTTTTAATTTTTTAGGTCTACCTGCTTCTGCCATGTCAATTGTGTCATTACTAGGGATGCTCCAATACCAGATTTTTTCTAAGTACAAGTACTTACATTTGAGTACTTGACGATACCGATATGAGTAATACTACTTCTGGTTTGGTACAAGCAAAAAAATAAGTAGTTTAGCCTTTTAAAAATATTTGTAAACAATAACTTTGATCATCAGCAGCAGGTCGTGTTACAACAAGACAGGATCTGTCAGCTGGTTGATTCACTATAAAATAAAAAGTCACATTTATCTGTTTTTCATCCAATCCTAACTGTAAACAGCCCTAAAGGTCAAGGGTCAAACTAAATCTTTCATGTTCTGTTATTTAAAAGTTTTAAAAAGATTTAAAAGTTTGTTTGATTATATGATAGAACAGCTTGCCATACAGGCACCGACGGACTTCTGCTGAACGAACTTTTAATCAGCTGATTAGAACCAAACCGGTGTCTCTTTAAGCCTCTGTCTTATTCTGAAATACTGTAGTGGTTAATGTAGAAGCTTTCATCAGCTCTAGTGGCTTCTTCTGTTCAGTTTTCTGTCAGCAAAACATTAGCGGCTAAGCTAACATGCCAGTGCTTTGGAAACCGATCGACACATTACTGTATAAATGGATTACTGGAACTTTACAACCAGACATCAGGACTGTGAGGATTCGGAGCATGTATACTACGGCTAAATCATAACTACTACTAGAACTAGTAATACTACTGCAACACAAGTTAGTTAACGCCATCGGCTTTCTCTCTCCTTCTGATCTGCGCCGCTGCAGCCTACAGACGAGTTGAGCGCTTTGACTGTTAAATAAAGATTGCAGGAAAAAAAAAAATAGTGCAGCTGGTGACTACGTAATCGCGCGACACAACGAATCGATGACGAAATTCGTTGCCAACGCATTTAATCATCAAATTTTATCGACTTTATCGATTCGTTGTTGCAGCCCTAATTGTGACTATTGTGTGATTTTGCAAGCTGCGTTCAACAGCGCTTCGCGAGAGACTAGAAGACTCGCCAAAGACACGGCGCTACCGCGGAGCGGCGCTAACCTCTCCTGTGGGAGCCATGCTCAAATATCCCAGCCCAAGTTGGGATCGAACCAGTGACCTTCTGGTTGCCAGACAGTCACTCTACCAACTGAGCTCCATTCTAATACACACATGTATTAACAAGTACAATCCAGTGTCTGTGATAGCTAGTACTGAGTCTCCAGCTGTGGACGGACGCTGTCCCACTCTTCTTTAACAAACAAATCATTGTAGCTGTGTGAAACAAATGTGCTTCTATTTGGCTATAAAGTTATTCATTCATTACAGAATTGTTCCCAATCAGCCACATTAGTGGGTTTTCCGTCACGGCACACACCTTCCAGAAAGTTCAGTTTTTGTCTCATCAGTTTGCAGAAACATTTCTAAATAGTCCCAAAAGGGAGACGGGTCTTTGAGTTGTTTTTGGTCAGGAGAGGTTTTGACCTTTGAACTCTCTCATGGAGGACATTTTTGTCCCGTCTCTCTTTTATTACTGAATCATGACCTCTGACCTTAACTTTAACCAAGTGAGTCCTGCAGAGCTTTAGACGATGTTCTGGGTCCTTGAATCTCTTTAGAACAGGACAGGATGTGTTGGTTTTTGAGATCCTTTAGCCTCCTTTATGTTGTCAGACAGGTTCTACTGAAGGGATTTATTAATCCTACAGGTCTGGTAATGATCAGGTCTGTTAATGATCAGGTCTGGTAGGGATCAGGTCTGTTAATGATCAGGTCTGGTAGGGATCAGGTCTGTTAATGATCAGGTCTGGTAGTGATCAGGTCTGTTAATGATCAGGTCTGGTAGGGATCAGGTCTGTTAATGATCAGGTCTGGTAGTGATCAGGTCTGGTAGGGATCAGGTCTGGTAGGGATCAGGTCTGGTAGGGATCAGGTCTGGTAGGGATCAGGTCTGGTAATGATCAGGTCTGGTAGGGATCAGGTCTGGTAGGGATCAGGTCTGGTAGGGATCAGGTCTGGTAATGATCAGGTCTGGTAGTGATCAGGTCTGGTAGGGATCAGGTCTGGTAGGGATCAGGTCTGGTAGGGATCAGGTCTGGTAGTGATCAGGTCTGGTAGGGATCAGGTCTGGTAGTGATCAGGTCTGGTAGGGATCAGGTCTGGTAGTGATCAGGTCTGGTAGGGATCAGGTCTGGTAGTGATCAGGTCTG
>SSNR01000279.1:613995-629256 GCA_006937965.1 Callopanchax toddi
GATCAGGTCTGGTAGGGATCAGGTCTGGTAGGGATCAGGTCTGGTAATGATCAGGTCTGGTAGTGATCAGGTCTGATAGGGATCAGGTCTGGTAGGGATCAGGTCTGGTAGGGATCAGGTCTGGTAGGGATCAGGTCTGGTGTAGCTGGTAGAACTGAACTCAGCTTTATAAATAATCAGACTTTATTCATGATTTAACAAAGGGGGGGGACCACTCTTCCACACAGGGCCTGGTTGGTTTAGACAGCACGTTTTCTTTGATAAATGAAATCATTTAAAAACTGTAAAGTCAGATGATCTTAGTCTGACAGGTTCATCTGTTTACTGTAAAAAACTAACAAGTCTGTAAGGGGAAAAGACCTTTCACAGCACTGTGTCTCAGGAACCTCTGGATGGATTATTATTATTATGGAAACTTTCAAGAAGTATTTATTAAATGTACACCTATCACTTCTGTATTCTGCTAACTGACTATAGCAACACAAAAACTGATAAAACAGTAAATCTGACAAAAACTGAGTTGAAACTTGGTGTCAGAATGATGTGCCATCTTGTGATATTAAGTGAGCTTATACTGTAGTTATTTTCAAGATTTGACTAAAACAGCGATATCTTCATTTCTCAGCATACGATGATCTTAGTTTAAACCTCTGGCCTTAAAGCTGGGGGGCGATATGCATTCCTTCAAGGAACGCTTCGTCCTTCATTTAAGTTTGTTTTATAGCTCTTTAAAACGCCGGGATAGGAATGGATTTACCCGCTACATAAACAAAGCTGCTGACGCAGATCTGAGCTGACGTTCCGATCTGAAATAGAGCCTCTGTTGTTTGTATTTGATCCAGAGAAAACAAGAATGATAAAAAAGGGAGTGTATACAGAGGCTGATCCAAATCAAGAGATGCATTTACGTTTGGAAATGAGAAACACTGGGAGAGAAAACCAGCGAGTGGCCACTGGAACCCAGGCTGAGAGCAGTACGACAGACGCTTCAGCCAGGAACACCCTCTCACAATTACATTGATTGCACCACTCTGTAAACACACTGTACAGACAAGCCTTAATTGCAAACATATGACGGGTCTGAATTTACAAGAATCAAACCAAAACCCTCCAGCAGCCGCCTTCTCGTGTGCTTAGGTTTGCGTACACAGAATGACGGTGCCGTGTCTCAGATTTCCTTCTGTAAACTCTGTGACCTCTGGATACGAGATGACAAGTGAGGCTAGTCAGGCCACTGTTCCTGCCAACTTACTTAAACAACACGTATCTTCTTCTGCTGCTGGTTGAGGGACAAGCGGGCACAGCCAGCTCATCGGTGCCCCGGGGCACACCAGACTCCTCACTCTGGGGAGCTACCCAGGCCTAATCAGGTCAATCTGAGCTGACCACAAGTGAAAGATGGGCCTGCCTACTGCCATGCCAATTACTGCCACTCACAAGTAGGACCAACGACAGGGCCGTGGATTTTTACCAATCAAAGCCATCCATCCACCTGGACAGATGGACAGTGGTAGCCCCCGGCAGCCAGTCGGTGCTGGGGTGGTGCCTTGACCAGAATGGGTGAGGGCAGGGAGGAGGAGGACAACAAGTATAGCCAAACATCACTCCCAGAATACCTCATTCCCCTCAGGGACAAGAGGAGCCTTCAGTGATCGAAATACAGGCAGAAAGGTCTGCGATTGTACAGGAATTCATTCAACACCGCACCAGAACCCCCAACTACAGCATCTATAGAGACCAGTTCACTCACTGGTACAAACAAGAGCTAACATGGAGGAGGGGGAGTGGAGGGCGGGGCAAACACCAATACTAAACAAAGCAGATGGCCGAGTGTCGGGTAAAAAGAAAAGTGAGACATCAACGAACATGCACTCACCGTGGTCAGCAAATCCACACCGTTTGAGATTCAATAAAAAAACAAAGCATCAGGCTTTGTAAGGTCACAGTGGATGAAATGAAAAGAAAAGAATAAGCAGAGTCACAGAGACAGCAGGGCAGAGCAAAAAACACAAGTCTCAAAATCAACTTGGCCAAGAAAGATCCATGAGGCAAAAAACAGCATCTGTCATTTTATCTGTGATGGGCGCTCCCAGGCATTATGTCACATGACATATTCGTCGTGCAGAATGTGCAGAGATACTTCAATACATCTCTTCAGACATTTGACTTGTTCGGATTCAGGGACATGGAGAGAAAACACGGAGCAGAGGATACGACCCAAGGAGCGATGGCTTTAAAGCTTCTCTGTATCAATAAAGGCTTTTATTCCTCAGTAACATTCTGTTGACACCCATGACAACGAGATGGACCAGACGTATTACTATAGTACCGCAGTAGTATTACTACATAACCAACAGCTGGACACATTTTGTGCTACAGCAGCTGTAAAGTGAAACGTGAGTGATGGTTTTGTTTGTCTTCATGTATCTGATGAACCACAGGAGGGTAGTGTTGGGCGGTATCCAGATTTTGATACCGTCACACTTCCTCCCCATTTTCCCGTGGTGTACGGCATTACCGTGACCAGGGTTGGACTGGGACCAGAATTCGGCCCGGGTATTTTTGACCATGGCTACCACCATGAGCACGTACAGCTGATGTTCTGTTTGGATGGCTACCGCTGTTGACTGAAGCGCTGTAAGCTCGCGAACACACCTGCGGCTCTACGAGCTCGCACCGCAACAAAGAAGTGCTGATTAAAACGAGCTGCTCCGATAGCGGGCTGCGCGAGCGCCCCAGACCGGCCCAAAGTTACCATCAGCTCAAAGGTGGTCCAGCCCTGACCGTGCATTTTTTTCATGACGGTACTGAAACGGATATGTTGTTATTTTTAAACATCGGCTGTACACGTTATTACCATAATACCACCCAAGCCTACTGGAGGAATTTGAAAAAAACAACCTCAGAAACAGTTGATTAATTTTCAGCATCAACATGATTAAAAATGGCTGTTAATCATTATTAGCCAACACAAAAATGGCTACAACCCTGTCAGTTTGACAGATACTGAGCTAAGCTTGGTGTTATGCTGGTGAAGGTTCTCAGTCATCCAGGTCAAGATAATCCAAAAAAGGGTTTTAAATAAAGGCAGCTGGACTTATTTGGTTCTTTGAAGACGTTTCGTTGCTCATCCGAGGAGCTTTGTCAATTCTGTCTATAGTAAAGGAGAGAGAATCTTATCTTCCTCCGTCTGTGACACACCTCCCTCCTGCCTCCTGAGAAGGTGTTCGCTCCACTGTATTCAACTGGAGTCCTGGTGAGTTGTTTTGATTAGAGGTGTGAATTGTCTGGTGTAAACTTGGTGTTGTAGCTAAACTCGACCTTCAGGTGCCAACAGATCGCTTCAGGTCTTTAACTAAATGTTTTACTGATGGAGTCAAGTTTGTCTGTTAGCAAAATGTCTCATAAAGGACTGAAAAAGTTTGATTTGAAACTCTAAAATTCTGCCTACAAGTGATTATCTCTGAATCCAATTCAAGATGGCTGCTATAGCTAATCTTAGCCAACACAAAAACAGTTATAACTGTCAATTTGACAAAAGTTGAGATTAAATTCAATCAAAGTCATTCTAAACTCAAACTTGAGGCGTAAGCAGATCTCTGGTCATTGAGGGCCAATAACCTGCATGTTTTAGGTGTTTCTTTGCTTTTCTTTTTTATCTCTGGCTCTCGAGGCGAGCGGACACATCTCCCCTTCTCTCCCTCCCTCCCCGGCTCTCTGTCCTGTCTGCTTTCTCTGGAGAACCTGCTTTCATCTCCCTCTGGACTTTTAACCATGAATTAGATCAGCTGGTCTAGGAATTGGACAGACTGGCAAACAACCGGGCTCTGTGGATGGAGCAACCGGGCTCTGTGGATGGAGCAACCGGGCTCTGTGGATGGAGCAACCGGGCTCTGTGGATGGAGCAACCGGGCTCTGTGGATGGAGCAACCGGGCTCTGTGGATGGAGCCGTGCTGTGTGTGAACTCTCAATCCACTGGACAAGCTGAATCACAGGTAGTGTTGTCACGGTACCAAAATTTCAGTATTCGGTACAGATACCAGTGAAAATCCACGGTTCTCGGTACCAAAGCAAACAAAAACATGAAGTAAATCAGAGGTCTGTTTGGACTTTATTGTTTTGCTTCATTTTGACTGATGTTTTAAAACAATATCTGGTCATAATCTATTTTTACCCGTCACTTATTAATTACATAATAACAATGACATTTTCAGCAGCGTTATTTCGTTCCTTTTAAAAAACATTGTTAATTGTTCCTTGACTGTTTCATCCTCCACTGCGGTTTGGAGAACCTGAGTGTTTAATGAAGCTGCAGAGGATCACGTGGTTCTGACGTTAGTGGATCTGACACTGGGCCCAGTTCAGATCATAAATCCAGACTGATCTAGAGAATAAACCAGCTTGGTTGAACGCTCTCGGGGTTTTCTGCACCGTGGCGTTCCCCGCTCCGGACTCTAGACGGGGCGCTCCCCGTCAGAAGTCCGGAGCGGTGCGCATTACACGTGAGTGCCTCTGACTGCAGTATTCATATGTCTCATAACTACACAGCTGATCACAATATTGCATCAATAAGTGCAGTTATACCATTTGAAGACATGAACAGACTGTGATTTAACTCCTAAATGCCACAGATTTTCGTTCAGATTCTCCTTTTTATTCGGTTCAGAGACGCGGGTGGAGTTGGTCTTGTGTGCGTGCACGTCGTGTGTGTATGTGTGTGCGGGTCTCCAAGTCTGAAAACTTACACAACTTTCAGACCCGTTTTTAAATGAGCAGGTTTATAAATGAGGCCCCAGCCGGTGTCTATCAGCGGTCACGGAGCGAGAAACTGCTGCTCACAGCCCGACAGGCTGCTGTAGAGACTCCCAATACAGCGCGGTCTGATGGCACGCATGCACACACACATACACACACTCTCGCACACACAGGTGTGTGATTTTAATTCGTCAAAATGACAGAAAATGATGAAAAATGATCAGATAGCACCGCAAAAACCAGGTCGACCCACTGGTCGGTACCACAGGTACCGCATAAATTCTGGAACCGTAACATTTAAATTGTTTTGGTACCAACTTGGTACCAAAAAACCAGGTTTTTTGACAACACTAATCACAGGTTAGATGCACTGCTGTGAACTCTAAACCCAGCTGGCTGAGCTGATGTGAACGGCTGGACGCTTTGCGATCTGGTCGCGTTTTCGGACTCATATGCAGGAAAACATCTCGGAGGAATACTCTGTAGGATCTGTCTGTGGTTCTGGACTTGTCAGCAGAGGGACAAACAGCTGAGAGGAATACTCAGCCGGCTTTGGTGGATTATGACCCATATTGGCTGCTTGAAGGAACCTGAAGGACCGCTAAGACTGAAGGAAGTGAAAACCTCATCACTCCTGCTCCAAAACAAATCTGTTATTTTGAATTCGACTCCCCCTTGCCAGCCTTGGAATAGGCTGAAGACAAAACACGACACTCCAGTAGCAGTTGAGGGTGGGTACTCACCCACCCCCCTCCCCCTCCCTCACACGTACTGATTACAGCACACGCATGCTACTGATGCACAACACGCCCTACACTTCAACGTGTGCCTTGGACCTTATCAACTCCATCCTCCCTCTGCAACCTTGGTCTGACAGCCGCGCTAATGCTGCGAACTCAACCGGGGGGGGGGTTCCCGTACCTTCCCACCCTCCATCACGTGTCTTATGTTTGTGGCTGTCAGAGTTTGTGCTTTATATGTTGGAGGCCATTTTTTCCTGTTCACGTCTCTGAGTTTCCTTGAGCTTAGGGAAATGAACATGTTTTTTATCACCTCCACACACACTCTCCCCTCCGAGCGTTTTCCTCTACAAAAGAGAGCGCATACAAATGCGCATGCCCACAGTCAACTGTTTCCTGTTTTGTATTATGTTGTTTGTCTGAATCTTGGAACAGCTGTACTGAAAAGTTTCGTTGTATCAGTACGCTGATGCAATGACAACAAAGTCATCTAGTATCTGGTAACCGGAGGGTCACCGGTTCGATCCCCAGCTCTGGCTGGGTTAGATTGTCGTTGTGTCCTTGGGCAAGACACTTCACCCACCTTGCCTGTGTGAATGTGAGTGTGACAGTGGGTGAATGTTGGTGGTGGTCAGAAGGGCCGATGGCGCAGAAAGGCAGCCTCGCTTCTGTCAGTCTGCCCCAGGGCAGCTGCGGCTACAGACGTTAGTCGTAGTTTACCACCACCGGTGAGAATGACTGTGTGAATGAATAATGCAACTCTGTAAAGCGTCTTTGAGTGACCTGAAAAGCGCTATATAAAACTGATGCATTATTATCTTGTAACACCTAGTTTGATTTACAGGTGATTAACGGGTTCAGGACATGCTTAAGAGGTAATTTAATTAAAGAATCAGATGTGTTGGAGCAGAGAAACAACTAAAACTCGTAGGACCATCAAGGACATCCTTGACAAGATCCGATGTTGCTTGAAACTCCAGATAATGTTAAATCCAGGATTTTACCCAAAACACGATAACTTCATGATTTGTCATCATACAGTGATACACATTAGGACTTCATTGTGTTTAATGTCTTCACTAGTTTAAAACAACTAAAAAAGTAAAAGTCAGGACTTAAAGTGGGCAATGAATCAGATTTTTTCCCATTCAGCTTTTAAATTGGTTTCAAGTATAATGTGTGTGCTTTGTCTGTGGCAGCAGCTTGTAGGTGTCTACAGTTTGAATTTACATTCACTTCTTTATTGTTAAAGAGAGTGAAGGGGGCAGGGCAGCAGGGTTTCTTGCTGATCTGTGGCTTTGAACCCTGAGTGGCACCTGTGCCTTGATGCTGGAGCCAATATTGGATTTGGCCCAGGTCACACCTCGGGGCGGTGGGTTAATGGCCCACTTTGCCAGGCACACAGAGCTGCTCGGCCCGGCGCAGCTCAACCTGCTGCCTCAGCACTCCGTTTCTCACAGCAGAAGTTACAGACGGAGCCTGCATGGTGAGAAAGTGTGTGTGCAGGAATGTGACAACACACAGCGCTGACTAAAACTGCAACACGGAGAGAAAACATTGCTCAGCGCTCAGGATGGAGACCAGCCCCGCGTCGGTCTGAGAAACAGATAAGCTGCTCGTGATGCAACGTTAGTCGATTGTTTTTATTACTTTGATGCTGAAAAATCAGTTTAAACTCAGTTTGCCACGCTCCAGGCAAGGAGGACATATATAGAACAACAGAGGCAGACTTGACGAGCTAAACAAAGATGTGAAGTCAAAGCTGAAGCAGGTGATGGTTTTTAAAGTGAACGCTGCAGAGGAAATTAAGAACAGCCCATGTTTACATATCGATTAATATTCTGGCTCATCTTGGCAGGTCGTGACTTGGTGGTCCAACATCTGAGTGCTTTTAGCAGGTAAATCCTTTAAACATGGCGGCCTCCACTCACCATGACAGATGAGTGACTGACAACCAGCGTGTCTGAATGAAGGACGCACGGATTTGCTGACTGCCTATTTTATCAGAAGAAATGGCTGTTTGAATGATTGGCTGGGAGCCCGGCTGAGTGACTAATTTTCTGAGTCCCTGGTTGACTGACTGTGTGCCAGGAAGCAAAGCTTTCCCACATGTTCTCCTCCATGCTGCATTTCAGTCGAGGAACGCTGCCTCGGCTCTTCAGTGTTTACAGCACGGAGCCCAGCCGTGGGAGTGCAGCCCCGCTTCATCTCCACACTCGGCCTGAAACGCCTCTCCTACGGCCGCCATTAATCAGCAACAGAGACTCTCTCTCTCTCCCCTCCTCTCACTCCTCTACGCCCACAGACATGCTGGATGAGGCCATTTTGAAAGAGTTAACAGATGTCGACTGATTTGCCCCGGGCGTCCTGACATTGCCCGAGTGATGTATTTGATGTGGAGTTTATTCAGCTCTAATAAACGTATAAAGAATTAGAATAATAATTCACAGATGTACATACCCAGATTATATGCCAGAGCCCCTCTTTGAAGCAGGCGAGGCAGCCAAGATTAACAGAACCGAGCGAGAGGGTGACCGGCGTTCTGTTACGGCTCTGAGACCGTCACAAAGGTCAGAGTGGACAAACAGCATCGCTTTGTGTTCGTGCATCGACACAGATGACCTTTGTCTTCCTCACACGTTGATTTCTGTCAGAAACCCTAAACGAGCGGGCGACGTTGTTACTGTGCCGTCAGAACCGGAGGTGAGTGAGGCACATCTGGTTTTTCTTCACTAAAACACGCTTTTGTTAATTTGTCATTTGGTAAAGAGAAGAAAAAACAAAAAGAGTGGCATATGGAGGGAAATAAAAAAGGACCAGAGTGAGGTGTTGAGTTCTGATCACTGCTAAAGAAAAAAATGAGGGAATTACTTTCAAAACAAACAACTTCCATTTGCTTCACAACTAAACAACAACAAATCTCAAAAATGGCCGGTTGTAGAGTATCTTAATACCCACATAAACCATAAAAACAGCTACACAGCTCCATGGCAATGCATAGCAACCGTGCAGAATTTCAGTCAAGGAGAAAGAAGGCAAAAAAACACCTTATTACTTCTAACTCCTGCAAGCCATTTTGGTCTCCAAAGGTTTTAGAGCGCCGCAGGCCATGTGTCTGCAGTGTTTCGGGAAATGACTTGCCTTCGCACGAACACTGCTATGTTCTGCAGCACTGCTGCCCCCAGCATCCCCGCTCAATTTCTGTTTAACCCCTTCCTGCCTTCCCTCACACTGACTCACTGCAACAGAGAGCTCACACCCAGCACAATACTGTCACATTGTTCAGCCTCCTACAAACCGAGGCAAATCAGACCAGATTTTTCATGAATTCACACATTAACTCCACGTCTAATTTGGCTGCTTAAGCATGTGACGGCTCTTAACGAACAGGGAGAAGGCGTAAGGTTACACAGGAAAGAGGAGGATGAAGAATAAAGACCCTTCTTCTTTCCACTTGATGTACTACAATGTGCGACACAGTTTGCACACTTGAGTGTGTATCAACGGTGGATTAAATCTGCAAACTCGTTGACACAACACATAATTAAAACATCTTGCTCGAGGTTAGGAATTTTCTAATTAGTAGTGTACTGACAAAGCTGCAATTCCATCGCCCTTAGTTTCAAAGTCCACAGGTTACTGCTAAGATGAAAGCCAACCCCGGAGCGCTGTTCTGCAGGGCTGTTCATACAATTCCTCAGAAGACAGTCACAGGGTCACCGAGCTAAACAGTGTTCTGCACCCGGAACCTCGCTCCCAAACAAAGCACTTCAAACTTTCCTGCCTGGAAACACAACCCTGCTTTTTTCCCACTCTCCTTCTCCTTCTCTTCTCTTTTCTTTCCAACCTGAGAGAAACAAAAGATTGTGTGAAGGAAATCCATAGGAAGAAACAAAACAAGTGTTGTTTAATCTGTTTAATTAAAATGTTCGGAGCCAGGCTGGCTGAACAACTTGTTAAATACAGAGGCTTTATTAGGTGGGTCTTTGGAGCTGGGGTGTCGTGGTCGCTGGATAATTGTGTTCGTTTATGAGTTTTGTGTTGTCTTATTGTTCTCCTAATCTCTGCTGTTCTGTTTTATTACATCCTGTTTTTTAGTTTCTTCCTTTGTTTTCTAAGTCTGCTTCCTGCCTTCACTACACAACAACACAACAACTCCTAGGTTTCAACTTGCATCACCTGGATTGTGATGGTCAGTATCCTCCCTGAGTATCAGACTCTCCTTTGAGCTCCGTCATGATTTACTCACTTCTAGACTTTAATTGTGACCTTCTGTTCTGCAGTGTCTTCTGGCTTTATTTGTCACCTGCCTCCTTGTTGCATTTAGAGCCTTATAACCATTACTTTATAGCATTAAAGCCAGAACCTGACTGAGCTGCAACTGTGGGCAACAAGTTACATCACTATTGGGGAAGTTTCCAAAATATCTTGAAGCATTTATTGGAGGTACTCAATTCTCTTTCTTTTGGAGGGAGGACACTAAGCTTCGCTCCCATGTCTAGTCTTGGGCGGTATCCAGATTTTGACACCATCAAACTTCCTCCACATTTTCCCGTACGGTATTACCGTGACCAGGGTTGGACTGGGACCATAATTCGAACCGAGCATTTTCAGTCATGGCTCCCACCATGAGCTGATGTTCGGTTCAGACGACTGCTGATTGAAGCGCTGTAAGCTAACGAACACACCCACAGCTTTACGAGTTCATGCCGCAACAAGGGAGTGCTGATTAAAATGAGCCGCTCGGATAGCGGGCTGCGTGAGCGCCCCAGACCGGACAAAGTTACCATCAGCTCACCGGTAGTCCCGCCCTAATCGTACATTTTTTATGACGGTATTGAAACGGATACCGTTGCTATTTTTAAACACCGGCTGTACACGGTATTACCATAATACCATTTAAAACTACTCATGTCACTCAAATTTGTAAAGTTTACACAAAAATTCATCACTCAAAAAATCGATGCATTGTCTTCCTGATTGTCTGAGACTCTTATTTTGAAGGAGTTAGTGAACAAACTGCAGTATTAAAATCAATTCAAGGTAAATAAGGACCAGTGGCGGCCCGTCCATAGGGGCGCTCGGGCGCCGCCCCATCAGTCCCAAGAGGAAGAAGAAGAGAAATAGGGATCACAAAATATAAAAAACTAACATGAAAATAAAACTAAATGAGCCATCCATTATATATACAATAAGTGCTGTGTATAATCTGCATTTAGGTGTAGTTTAGAAAGGTGTTCTTACTATTTTTTACTGTACCGATAGGTCGTGTTTCTTTGGGTTCTACTGCGCATGTCTGGACGGGACGCCGTCCCAACATAGCGCATTGTTTTTTGCTCCTGACGCATGCGCACTGGCAAATTTGTCCTGACGCATGAGCACTGGCAAACTTTTCCTGCCGCATGTGCACTGAGTGCAAAAAATAGGAGATCGCTCGGGACGCAGGTCTTCAGCGTCCCTGTGTGACATGCGCACAACAGCAGGAGTCTGGAGTGTTGCTCAGACTGAAACTGGAAGTTCTTGCTCTCTTTTTAATGGAGGGTAGAAAATGGATATTTATTCAAAGAATCCTTCTTGCCCGCTTGTGAAAACAAGCCGAATGATTCCATTTGTCCTGATTTCATCAACTCAATGGTGAGTGACTTCGTTTGTTTGTTTCTTTTTCTTAATGACTATGTGTCTGTCACGGATTTTCCCATTCAAAAACCCCATAGGCGGAGCTAGCCGCAGCTAGCAGTGCTAAGTCCTGATGAGTGAATTTATACCTTAAATAGCGACATGTGTTTGTTGAGGTGTCTGCCGAATGTTAGAGAAATACAGGTACTGCTGATTGAATACGTTGGTTTATGTAGTTTAGCCCGTTTTTCATGCGTTTTCTCTACTTTTCATTAAATTATTATGGCGTTTTAAGGAAGTTTGGTCTGACTGGGTTTGATGGGACATATCAGTGGATTTGACTTTATTTTGTTGTTAATTCACTTCATTAGTTGAGCTGATTGTCATGACTTGCTTGGTTAGTGGTTGTTGGCTGAATTGTAACATTAATTATCTGACTGCATTAGTTAGAGATGGATCTATTTGTTTGTGGTGTCAGTAGAAAGATAATTGTGAATATTAAGTAATGTTTTTGACTTTGCCAGGTTGTTTTTTCCTTGAAACTTTTACAACTTCTGTTGTGACCACATTTTGGTTGTTTTTATTTGTATCTGATTATATTGAAATTATTCTAAGGTCTCCTCATGAAGACTTTATGATTTCTTTACTGTTTGATGTGTAGAATTAGACCTAACAGCTCCACATTGTTAGAGAACTGGTGGTAGGGATTTTTACCAGAAAAATATTCAGTTAGATGAAAATATTTTGCATCATTCCCTGCCCTAGTGGTGAGATGTGATTTTTTTGCGCATCTGAAAACTGACTAGCAAAAATGCGCCCCACCCAAAAAATGTCACCAGCCGCCACTGATAAGGACGTAATTACAACACTCTGTGAATAAATGACAACTAGATTTGTTTGTAATCGTGTCCTATGCCCCATGTGACCAAACTATCTCACAAAACCGATCTGAAGTTCAAACTTTCAGTTGATGATTTGCATTTTCTTTTAATTCAACGTCTCCTAACAGTTGCAGCTCAGCTGGATTAAATTGATATAACTGATAACTGATGACTAAACTGTTACAGTTTCTCAATTTATTCCCATTCTTGATTTCTGAAACTAAAGAACAGACTCAGTACAACTAAAGTGTTGATTAGAAAGTTTCCTCTAAATACTGTGCTACCTACTAAACTCCAGGAGCAGCAGCTGAGGGAGATGCTGAAATAAGCTGGTGACACGAAATGAAACAAGAAATGATTCTCGTCTACAATCAGACCATTACACACACAGGACAGCAACAAATAAACCAGTAAATCAACTCTGTCTGCATCCAGTACATCATAAACTGGTGTTTACCAACAGTCTGTAGAATGACCTGGACCGTCAACACGAGCCAAGGATCTCTGACTACAGAAAGTATCAGAAGTAGAACTTTTCCTACATTAAATATTCAAGGCGTTTCATATATAAAATGAACCCAATTAGAGTTAAAATAGGAGAAGTGTAATGAGTCTCTAGTCAGAATGCTTGTCTTCAGAACTGCTCGCTAATGAGCCCTTGTTGGTTTTACACACTTTACTTTTAATGGTGTGGCACTGTCATTTCTGCTAGTTTTTAATTTTTAATTCAAGTTGAATGAGAGGGTGGTGACTGAGTTAATAATCAAGGCAACGGGGTGTTTTGCAGCCGATGGATAGCTGGGAGAAGTTGCCAAATGAGGCTTGTGGTCCACTCTTTGATGTCTTTCGCGGAGCATTGTGAGTAGGAACAAGCAGTTAACAAAAGCCTAACCGTTCAGAGGGGTATCGAACAGAAATGACCACAATAAGGAGAATGAGTCCTACAAATGGCCTAATTAGGGGGAAAGAGTAGGCTGGGAGAGTGTTGTGTTCGTGCACACTAACAGACGCTGAAGTTGAGAAAGAGACACGGCAGGATGGATCCCAGTGCTCTGAAGACGTGTGCTCTGCTCTGAGCTGTCAGTCTTCACATAAATCCTCCTATGAGCCGTGACACATTTCACTTACAACAAAAAGAAGAGACACCAAGGGGCCACAGCAGACATGCGAGTGAAAGAGAGTGGAGGTTCGTGCTACGTATTAGCCTCTGATCTCAAATCGACGTTAATGGGGCCATTTTTGACATCATATAGCCATCACAGGCTCCGTCTTAGTGCTGCCGACACCAGTCCCCGTGCACTGCGCCAGCAAACGCCGAGAAGCAAGAAAAAGGCTGTCTGAAGAGCAGGTCTGATTAAAAACCAGGCTCTTCAGGGGAAAGGTAGAGGTTCATGTTTTATATAGATGCCCCAGAAAGACAAAACGAGAGTTCAGTAGTGCCTCAGTGAACAATCGTGACCCCCAGTGTCATCGCTCTTATCCGGTAGGATGCTGGGACAGAAGTCTGACAGATCTCATTCATCGCTGTTCAGACACAATGCTCTAAATTGTTTGAATATTCATGAAGGGAATGCAAATTTAATATAAGTGACCTACTTATCACTTTTTGTGTTTTTGAGAGACTAGAGTTCTGGTGCAGCAGTGATTTGATCAGAGTCCAGACGGACAGCGGGGTAGAAAAAGAACAGGATTTAGACAAAGTTTAAATCTTTTTTTTTTGCCATTTTAAAGTGTTTCTGTGCAGAAGTTGTAAATAATGACCTGTTGTAGACCGCATACTGAACAGCCTCTGAAGAAATGTAGTTTAACACTGTGCTGCCATGGATACTGCATCACAGTCACATACATGGAGTCTAGGGGTTGCACGAACTAGTCGACTTTTGTGGGCTGTAGTGACTTTCTAAACCAAAGGTCGACTCTTCGCTGATCAGGTGAACTCAAACTAATCAGTATTTTAGTCTAAAGACTTTAAATTAAAACCAAAGTGCTCCTAAAACAACTGCTCTCTCTCAGCTGTTTATTGTCGGCATTAAAATACGTTTTTGTAATAAAGCCTGTAAAGTTTTGTAAAGCCGTCCTGTATACGCCGTATGTATGACGTCATCAGCGATTAGTCGAAGTCGACGTGACTTTTATTACTTGGTAGTCGACTTGTAAAAATAGCAAGTCGTTCAACCCCTAATGGAGTCCTGTGGTTGTTTAACAGCATCAGCAGCTCTTCTGGTGAATCCGGTGGTCAAGTCCACCGGGCTGGTTTTGATATTTTTTGTCCATTTGGACTTTTGAATTCAGTAGAGAGGATCAGAACTCCCAGAAGAAGAGACGCTATAAACAAGGTCAATATTTCTGGATTGTTAACTTCACTCAAAAAGACCAGACATTTCCTGTAAATATAAGGTGTTCATGCTCTTTGATGAAATACATTTGGAGTGTTTTGACTGAGTGACTGTGAGCATTTATGTCTTTATTCAACTTTATCCACTTGGACAAGCCATTGATGAGCTGGTCAGTCGAGTCTGAATCGACTCTAAAATAGGATGTTTGTGTCCTATGGGCTTGCTGGTTCGTTCCTGGAGGCCTCACTCCTCCATCAGACCCACAAGGCTTCCTTCCTACCTGCACAGCATTTTGGCAACCTGCTTTAATAAAGCACATACAGCAGCATCCTGTTCTGAGCAGCTGTGTGTGTATGTGTGTAAAGAGCTTATCTACATATTGACTTGGTTTAAATCCACACCCTTGTCTGCCATAATAATTACACATCTTGTAAGAGGAAGTGCTCGATGCTTCCTGCACCTGAGGCGGGCAGCTGCAGGAGTCGCCCACCGGCACCCTGCAAACACACCGCCGGCGCTGCCTGGTTCCCAAACAGCTTCAGCATTCTAGCAGAGCCATTACCTTCCGTTGTGTAATGGCGTCTTTCTATTAGAGTTCAGCTGAACAGAAAATGGCAACAGAAGAGCGGGTAAATGTGTTCCTCTGTACCGCGGGAACAACGTCGTCGGGATAGGTCGAACGGGTAATAAAGCCAGCCGAAGCTTGTTTTATGGTCGTGCACGAGCCAAGCAATGCGTGCAACAACACACACACACACACGCACACACACACACACACACACACACACACAATATAAAACAAACACATAAAGGCAAAAGTCTATTGATGCTGTTGTATGTTTAGATAAAGAGTCTGGGCAGGTGTCACCAAATGTGCATCAGAACAACCGATGTGAGAGATAACGGCCGTTTCCCCCCCCCCCCCCCCCCCC
>SSNR01000279.1:640945-657268 GCA_006937965.1 Callopanchax toddi
CCACTCCTTCTCCTTCGTGTCCTCGGTGGATATACTGAATTGCCTTGAGACGTGAAGTCAAACTAACATTACAATCTTCCTGACATTGTGAAACCAATAGCAGCCTCTCTGTGCCCTCTTTAATCATATTTATGCAGCATGAACAGAGGAGGAACCCACCAAGGAATCCTTACGCTTCATTACATCCTGATACAAGTCATGCTAAAGTCATACATCAGATCCTGTCCTGAATTACTTAAAATAAATACATTTAATCTACAGCTAATAAGTGGTTAATGTCAGTGCACCCAGTAGATTTGCAGAAGCCTCCAAACAGTAAAAAGGAGCTCCTGATGTTTATAAAAACGGTTAAGTTCTGTTCTATCAAAAGCCTCCACTGTGATGCAGGGACTCTCACAGACTGAGGTGAGAACGGGGTTTCAGCTCGGAACCGTCTCTGCTTCCTCTGAACTACTGAGCAGACGGGACGTTTAAACCAAAGTCTAATGTGAATGGACTCTGAGCCGAGTGGGGACGAAAATGGAATGGTAAAAGAGAGGAAGAGGAGGGGTCAGAGCCTTCCCTCCTGCCACCACTCACTCGGCCTGCTAACCAAACAGCCTGGTTGGCCCTCGTCCTCTGAGTCCTTAGCCCCCTCCAGCCCCGGAACCCTCGTACTCCCGGAGTTTCCTGTTTGTCTGGTTGAAGACCTGGTCATTTTACTCCCATGCGGCACATCGAGAGGGAAGGAGAAAAGCGCGAAACCGAAGGACAGAGGGGAGGTTGGCGGGGAGAAGGCAAAGAGGAGAGACACTGAACACTCCCGAGTTGGGATTGATTTACTTCATTAACCGAGATTACAAGTTTAACTTACAAACCAGAGGTCAAAATTTCTCATTAACAAGGGGACCGTGGAGAACCTCGGGGCTTGGAGACCACTCTTATTACTGACTACACATTTCAATCTGTCTTTGATGTTCCATGTCTGCCTTTCTACCCCCTCTTTCCCCCTCCTATTTTTTGGCAGCGAGGTTGATTTTAATTGTAGCTATAGAACAGAGCATAGTTTGCCTGTAAGCCAGCCTCCACATCTGTAGTGAGTGCAGCTTTAGTGATATTGGGTGCAGTCCATAGCTCGGGGCTAATTTTAATGGTCCCCCCCCTCCTCCTCCTTCCTCCTTCATTGGAGACTCAGATTGTTTTCCACGTGATTCCTGTTAATTTAGCTGGAGGAAAGGGCATCAGTTTTCCTTGTGCTTTCCCCCCTCTCTCCTCATGCCTCTCACTCTATTGCCTCACTCCTTCTTTCTGATCTACAGCCTCAAAGAAAGAAGGTGAAATGAATTCAAATGGAAAAAATAGACTGCTCACTATTAAATCGTTCGCCTACCTTTGTCCCTAGCATGGCGCCTGGCCGCGGCAGATAGAAGAGCCGGTGTGGCGCTACGGACTGGGACAATTCAGCCGCCATTGTTGCTCGTATGTCAACAAACAAATATCTTCCTTTGATGTGATAAATGGCCTAAGTGCCTGGATGATAACTCAGAGCTCATAAATGTGTCAAGGATGTTTCAGAGCATGTTAAACACTGCAGGACATCGAGCATCTCAGAACCTTCTTCTAACCTCAGACGTGGAGAGGAGTCTCAGTGAAACACAAACCAGCAGAATCACCAGGAAGGAGGAGGTCATGAAGCGCTCAAGTGTTCAGATCATCTTTAATGTCTCAAAAGACAGAACAGGAGTCAGTAGTAGTATGAAAACTGATAATCTTCAGTCTCCTGAATCTCTCATTTGGTTTAGACTGGAATCCATTTCACATTAGGGCTTCTGTGATTATTTAGAGGTGGGAATTTGACCATCAGCTAAATGTAGTCCCTCTGGTGCGTCCAAGAGTAAAGTACAGCAGGAGTCCTTCATCTTCTGCTAAAATAACTCAATCAAAACTGACTTTAACATGTGGGCGATCAGCACTTTGGAGGTGTGTCCATTCAGGCTCATCAATACGGTCTGAATGAACTTCAAAGCAAATTGCAGTCGTTAAATCAGACCCAATCTTCTATATTGCTGGGTTTCACAT
This sequence comes from Callopanchax toddi, assembly GCA_006937965.1. Classification (NCBI taxonomy): domain Eukaryota; kingdom Metazoa; phylum Chordata; class Actinopteri; order Cyprinodontiformes; family Nothobranchiidae; genus Callopanchax; species Callopanchax toddi. The sequence continues at coordinate 643,004 of SSNR01000279.1, forward strand.
GACGTAGCGTTGACGTCACCAAATGCAGATGGGGGTCAGGAAGTAACCGCCGCCGCACAGAACCCTATTGTCTCTGTTGACTCGGCTTCAAAATGCCCAAATTCTGTGTGGTCTACGCTTGTTGCAACCGCTCCAATCGGGAGAAAGACAAACATTTTTTTCAAGTCCCAAAAGTCGTGTGCCACAAAGGACTTCATTTAAAAAAACTTGCTGAAAGAAGACGGCAGAAGTGGATCAGTAATGTCCATTTACTAAATGTTATTTTCTAGTATTTTAATGAACATTTACATGAAACATCTAGGTAGTTTGTTATGCTGATTGCTTCAACGCTGGGTGAATCCTCCAGACTGTATTTAAAGTCAGATTGTTTTAAACTTTATGGGTCATAACCTAAATGAAGACGTATTTTTTCACGATATCGCGTCTGTGCCAGCCCATTGAAAGCCTTTTTATAGCCACTTTCATCCATCGCGCTGTGTTTTGTTGTGGCGCGAAACACTTCCTGCCCCCCCATTTGAGACTTCCGGGTCAGGAGAGTGAAACACAGCAATTTCAGGTATTTTATGCAACCTTGGTATTTACAAACCTTTACACCACCATCAGTTTTGATTGATTTATGGTTATTTTGGTATAAAAACTAATAAAGTCTTACTGGATTCAACCCCTGTTGCTGCTGCTGGAGATGTTAAAGCTCATAAATATCCAAAAGACTCCACTTCGATAACTAAAGGTGAAACTGATGGAGGTGTAAAGGGTTATACGTAAATATGAAAGAACGGCTGTGAATTCTGGGAGACTGGAGAAATACACTGAACTCAGGCTAGCCATTAGCTCATCAGTCCTGATAGCGCTCTAAAGCGGGTGAAGTACTATTTTACTTTTACACAAAATGGCTATAAAAATCCTCCAAGCTCCTTATTTGTTGTAATTAAAGCATCACTAGATGAGCTTCAAATAAAAAAAAAGAACTACCATTGAGTCTCGATCCAAACAAACCCTCTGCACCAGAAACAGTTTGTTTTTCCAGAGTAAACAGGTCGACTTGCTCCGTTTTAACCACAGAGGAGAAGAAAGGCTTCACTGGGTCGGTCTGCACGGCGCTTTGCTTTGAGATCGCTGACTGAAACATTTTGTTGGTGTCATAAACATTCTGGTGCTGCTGAGTCTTGGTGGGCTTCCACAAGTTTACCAGTCAGAGGAAAGTGGGCTGGGGGGGGGGGGGGGGGGGGGGGGGGGGGGGGGGGGGGGGGGGGGGGGGGTTTAAAACACCCCCCAGCTTGTTTCCTGTTTCTGCCAGAAGCTAATGCTGAGAAATTATAGGGCAAACAAAGAGTTTATTTTGAACAATGAATCATGCAAAGCTGCTCCAGTAAAACCCCCAAATAAAAGTCTAAAAATTGAAATAAAATATGATGTTGCTCGTAAAAAGCGTGTGTGTGTGTGAGGGTGAGGGTTTGGGATCACGACCAGTGAGTGTGTGTGCTGGCTGTGCAGTGACCCACTACTGGGACCACAGCAGGACCCCAGCAGCCTCAGCCAGTGGCTCTTTGAAACTAATCTGCCCTGCGGAGTCCTGTAAGACCCCCTTTGTTACCTCCTGCAGACTGGATCAGACTGGATCAGGACTCTCCGGTCCTGACTGGCTATCAGTTTCACAGCCCATAGCCATCCATGTCCAGGCACAGACCCAAGTCCTGCAGAGCCACCGTCAAATTAAAGGTGTTCTGTGTCGGTGGAGGGGGGTAAATGTTGTCACCTGAATTCCTTCACAATCCAAAGTAAAGAGATGTTGTGGTTAAAACAAACAGACAGCAGAAGGAAAGGTGGAGAGTTTCAACAGGAGCTCTGCCTCTCCGTGAACAGAACAGGATCTCAGCAAGGCCATTATCTGACTCCTAATTTGAGCTCTGGCACAGCACTGAAGGGCTGCCTTTGTCTGGGATTAATGCGGAAAGCTCAGGATGCGATGTCAGAGGGAAATAATCAGCGTGGGCCCTTCATAACGTTGGCTGCTTGTGCTCCTGGCCAGGGCCCCCCGGCTCATTTCTGTGGAGATGAAATCTATGACAAGCCCCTCAGTGAAGCTGAGAGCAGGCAACAGTCCAGTAACACCCACAGGCCTGCAGGCATCCTGTGACCCCCTTAGAAAAGTCACATTCACTTTGCTCTGGAGAAGGGAAAGAGAACGCCGCGGGGGCTTCCAGCCCATGTGAAATGAAGAAATGTGAGGAGGTGAAAACGAAGTGAAAATAAGTTAAGATTCCTCCTCCGCTCCCACTGCAATAACTCCAGAGGAGGGGGCACGCCATGATTTCACTTCATTATGCCTTCTAATTAAACGTATACAGGACATTAAAAAACAAACTCCATAATGTATATTCATGTTTATGTTGGGTAGGAGCGTTTAGGAGAGCAGTTTGTGTTCAGCGCTTTTTTCTGTTTAAATGCAGCAGAAGGTCGCCGGCTAATACCCATCAGGGTAAACCATTCTGAAAGAGGTTGGCACTGGACTCAAGGACCAGAAGTAATGTTTTTATTTTGTTATTTATGCTTTTTTACCGGGTGCATTGCTACGCTGCTCAGCAGCATGCTGCTGCTAAGCGAAGGATGTGAAGATGCAACTGGATGAGCAGGTTATTAAAATGACCAATTGACATTCAAAATTCAAGCTTATTTTAGATTCATCATACTTAAACAGAAATATGTGGAATTTCAATGTTTCCCCTGGTGCCTAAAGAGAAACAGGACTCAGTACCGTGCGTGGCTTCATGTAAAGCCATGTGTTGGAGGAAGAGGACGCTTCGCTCTCCAATAACAGACGTTTGTTTGCTGATTACAAAAGTCACATGGAAGGATATTAATACCCCTTTGTAACAGATACTTCCTGTTAGTTGTTTTCACCTTTTCTGACTTAAACTCCAAAAGCAGAGGTTAGGACCTCCCTGTGGATCATGAAACATCAAGCGGGGGTCCTGGGAGTCACCTCCAGGACTCAAATTTAACTCAAAATTTATTGCTAATAAAACATTTTTGTCAACATTTTCACAAAAACAGTCATAAATTAAAGAATTCGGTTTAGGGGTGGGACTTTATGGTCCCACCCCTAATTCATTTTGATTAATTAATTAGGAAAACGTGAATATTAGAATAACGTGTTAAAAAGTTAACAAAATTCATCGCAGCTTGTATTTGAAGCAAAGCTGTCAGCACAGATCAGAGCTGTGGACGGGCTGCGTCCTTCAGGCGTACCTACACTGGGCCAGGTAGGTTCGGCCACTTTCTCCCACCACAAGAACCAGAAGCAAGCGGCTGTGAAACTGGGACGGTCCAACCTTCAGATTTATTCCTGCTCCTTCCTGGCCGTAAGGTCCGGTTCGGTTGTTTGAGCCGGTTTTACGATGGGGACAGACAAAATAAAGACCCGATCTGACCCGGATCCCACGACGAAAACGAGGCAGAAGCGTCTCAAGACAGTGGATCAGTTTAAACACAGCCCTGCAAAAAAAGACTCACTCATACAGGGTGTTTCCACACGGTGGAGATCTCTTATTATTACTATTATTATTTTCAAACAATATCCTTCTGAAAATGTACCTAAAATGAATAAATAAAATAATAAAGTTCTGTACTGTAGGGTCTGTCCAGTTTTAGTCAGGGTTATTTGATTGTTTTTCGAACTAAAATGTAATTTAAAAGCATTTTTTTTTGACAAATGAAAGGATCTTGAGTTTATAATATAAAAGTTCAGGTTTATTATTTGATTCTGTCTCCACTAAAATCATTTTAAATAAAACAAATGGCTTTTTGGGGTAAATTTTCTTGTTAGTTTAAAATGTAATTAATAGAGATTAATTAATTAATTCTACTATTTTTCATAGAGTCCCACCACTAATTCGGTTATATCCTATTCATTTTTCATTGATTTATGAGGAGTGTGAGGTCACAACTCTCATCCTCTGTTATTTTGTGGGTCAGAAGCTGAAAGGTTTGGGACCCACTGAGCTTTACAGTAGTGGTTTGGATTTTATCAGAACAATCATTAATAAACACATTGTTACCAGGATGAGTCGATTCTCTGCACTGAGACGGGTCAGGACAGGTCAGAGACTCACAGGTGACACGTCAGCGTACGCAGTCACTGGTAACTGACACAACAGCTTAGAGATGACCTTCTTTAAAAAGATGGACAGAAGGGTCAAAGGTTGGATGTTTGATTAACATCATCATCATCATCGAATGGATGCTTGCTCAGGTACCTGCACACCTGTCTTGTAGTCTGCATCAACCTGTACGTCCTGTGAAAATCTTCAGTAACTGCTGCGATTTGAAACTGGTGTTGAAAAGTAAATAATAGAGATGTGCATTGGCAATATAATGTGCATCCTAATACAGGGGCAACGATGCAATATATTGCGATATATCGCGATATTACAAGCAATACAACATATCACAATATTTATGGATTTAATTGCTGAAATCCTGTTGCAGCTGAACAGAAAAGTTAGCCTTTTCAGTGCCGCTGATCAGAATTCATTCTCTTTATGCTGAAATGAGCCTTTAACGCTACGTCGTCATGGTAACTAGCCACATGTGCTCGCCAAGCTGCCTGAGTATTTGACTCTGCTTTTACAGATTGAATAACTCCTGTCACAGTCTGTACTACATTTATTTGGTTTAGAAACCATAATGTATCCAAACATCAGCTGTGAGAGCTGCTGTATCCTCTCCTCTTCATCCATCACATAGCTGGGTGAAATGAGCAACACCTGCTGGTCACCGGCGTTATCGGGAGATCTCGATGTTCTGTGGCAGCAGAGGACTGCTGAGGACTAATGACTGCAGACAACAAGCGACCACAGGTCGAAATGCCACACATGCATGTAAATTGTTAATAAGAAATTGATATTGTGCTTTAAGAATACTGATTTAACACTGTGACATGAAATATGGTGATATTTCAGTGCATCTATTTCATACACCCCTAGTAAATAAGAATAAACATTAATAATGATATTCAATGATTTTCTTAAAAAGCGTGAGCTTTCAAACGTAGCATAACTATTCAATTAAGTTCATTCTTTTCTTTTCAAATAATTGTTGTCAGATTTTTGTTGTCCAGACAGAAAAACAACAGATAAAGACACCTGGTGATCATGGGCGTAGATTTGGCATGAATGGAGGTGACACGTCCCACCAAAAACTTGATCCAAGGGTGCAGAAATAGCACTGCATCCCCACCAATAACACGTGCAGCCCAGCAGACCGAGGTGCTGTGCTGCTGTGCTCGGAGTCTGCAAACGGACCTGTGTTCAGGGTGAGGAGGCATACGTGTCTGGATCGACCGGCACGAGCCCCTCGCGGCTCCACTGAGCCCCTCGCGGCTCCACTGAGCTCCTCGCGGCTCCACTGAGCTCCTCGCGGCTCCACTGAGCTCCTCGCGGCTCCACTGAGCCCCTCGCGGCTCCACTGAGCTCCTCGCGGCCCCACTGAGCTCCTCGCGGCCCCACTGAGCTCCTCGCGGCCCCACTGAGCTCCTCGCTGCCCCACTGAGCCCCTCGCGGCTCCACTGAGCTCCTCGCGGCTCCACTGAGCTCCTCGCGGCCCCACTGAGCTCCTCGCGGCCCCACTGAGCTCCTCGCTGCCCCACTGAGCTCCTCGCGGCCCCACTGAGCTCCTCGCGGCCCCACTGAGCTCCTCGCGGCCCCACTGAGCTCCTCGCGGCCCCACTGAGCTCCTCGCGGCCCCACTGAGCCCCTCGCGGCCCCACTGAGCCCCTCGCGGCCCCACTGAGCTCCTCGCGGCTCCACTGAGCTCCTCGCGGCCCCACTGAGCGGCCCCACTGAGCTCCTCGCGGCCCCACTGAGCCCCTCGCGGCCCCACTGAGCTCCTCGCGGCCCCACTGAGCTCCTCGCGGCCCCACTGAGCTCCTCGCGGCCCCACTGAGCGGCCCCACTGAGCTCCTCGCGGCTCCACTGAGCTCCTCGCGGCCCCACTGAGCTCCTCGCGGCTCCACTGAGCTCCTCGCGGCTCCACTGAGCTCCTCGCGGCCCCACTGAGCGGCCCCACTGAGCTCCTCGCGGCCCCACTGAGCTCCTCGCGGCCCCACTGAGCTCCTCGCGGCCCCACTGAGCTCCTCGCGGCTCCACTGAGCTCCTCGCGGCTCCACTGAGCTCCTCGCGGCCCCACTGAGCTCCTCGCGGCCCCACTGAGCTCCTCGCGGCCCCACTGAGCTGCTTATGCCGATGGCACCTGCTCTGGGTCTGGATGAGGACTGGCCATTGTGCATTTTCCCACTGGTGGTAACTTTGGGCCGGTCCAGACTGGGACGGGTCTCTTTAGTCTGTGCTTAGTCTCCCCCCCCCAATGAGTAAACCTACATCATTGCTGGTGACATTTCTGAGGATTGCAGTTAAAAGTCGAAACATGTCAAGGTAAAAAATCTTTTAATTTGTCTTTTGTGAAATAAAGAACTTCAGCTGCACCTCCACATGACCTCTGACCCTTTGAGCTTCAGCCTGGTTGGAGCATAAGGATTGCGTAACTCATGTATTAAACAGCCATCTTTATACTAAATGCAACCTGTAAAATTCAGGATCACTTCATAACAGCTGTGGATTCAAATACAGGTTTGTAATGTTGTTATGCAAATAGGCAAACACACCAAAAGGAAGGGAAATAAAACCAATACCACAGAGGTCACAGCTAGTATAAATGCATGCATACATTTACAAATATATATATAAACCAACAAGGTGAAAAACAATGTTAGACACAAAAATGAGTCTGTTTTCAAATGACTCTAAAACATTACAGAACATAAAAAAGGTGAAATATTGTCTGATTTGTTGTAACATCCCATCAGCTCTGGCGTGGAGCGCCATCAGGGAAGATTTGTGAACAAATATCTGGTGTGTGATGCTGTTTGTAACGACTGTTAGATATGAGAGAGTGGTTAGGGTGTTAAATCAGCAGAGCTGGCTGCACTGACATAGCAGGCTGCTTTAAATCAAAGATAATGATGTAACAAGATGTGCCGTTGAACACTAATATGCGGTGTCAGAATTTATGACATTAGCTATTAGTCATGTAATAAAACAGCCAGAAAATAAGAGAAAGCAAACAAGCCTTCCAAGTATGTTAAATGATCAGTGAGTTCTGTGTAACCAAACGGTTTCATGTAAACAAATGGAAAATAATATCTGAGCAGGAAAATGATGCTTTTATGCAGCCAAGAACGACCAATAACGGCCTAATCTGTGTTATTTATTTCACTGAGGTTGCAGAGCAGTAATCTGAAGAGCGTCATGATGGTGTAAAAACTACAAAGCCTTCAGTTTAACTACAACAAACGTTGATACAACCGATTTGAACCTTCTGAGTACTGTTTCTCCACATCAGCACCTCATTTAGAGCAGCAGTCCATCTCAGGATGTACCTGACCAGATGCTGACAATGAGAAACACAGATAACACAGCACACTTCTGGTTCTTATTCAGATTTTCACAGTTTTACTTTAGTTACTATTAAAGGGACATGGGCCAGGATTTTAATACGTAAAAGTAATCCTGCATGTTCAGTTTATTTAGGTTAATAAGTGATGAAGCATTTTAAGTGAAAAAGAATGAGGTCACCATGTATCATTCCATCATCTTGAACAGGCTGTGAGCTGTAAAATGTTCTGCAATTGGGGAACGAATTTCCCGCGCTGTCCTACGGATGTGACGTCAACTGACGCTGCTGCGCGTTCTGGAAGCTAAAAAAGTAATAATAAGTGTATATCCAGTAGGTGGCAGTATTGCACCGTTGTGTTGTGTTGCTGGTCAATGGCGGACTTCCTTCGTCTGAATCAGTGGTTTTTCTCATCAAACTGGTGTTATCTTGTTTATGAAGCTGAAAACCTCTCTGATGGATTACAGGGTTCCACAGAGCTAAAGGTGCTGTTATAGGCGACCGCACAGCGATCTGTCCATGTTTATGGTCTCGGGACGATAGGCCTCAAATCCCCGACTGTTTCCTGGACCTCAGTCCGCTTACAGTGCATCAAAGGCGGGTGTGCAGCGCACGCTCCTCCGGGTGCTCCGGAGCTCCACTCCGTGATGTGAATTTGAGAAATCTGAGGTGATAGAGGCGGCGGGATATGATTCTATCACCCTAGATTTCTCAAATTCACCTCCGGGACTCAGAGAACACCGACTGGTTAAAGCTTTTAGCGATACAGGCAGCTGGGAAGGACTGGAACATAGCAGCTAGCGAGATTAGCTCTGTTAGATCGCCCCCACTATCGGACCCTGTGTGTGTGTTTGTGTGTGTGTCGCGGGGCATTGTTTTACCATATTTCCTTTAGTATTTATAAAATGTATTTTTATTTATGGAATCATGTCTCCGGCTGCCTTTGGTTGAACCCTTATGAGATAGTTGAGAAGTTTGTGCGCGCTCCCGTTCAAGGCTGTAGTTTTTGCAGAGCCAGGCGTGGCAACCGTGAGTTTTGTTTCTTATTCTCGACCCATGTCCTTTTAAGCTACTTTTGAACATTTACCTCAGACATATTTAAATACATTACCACCTAGAGCTGCCTGAACATATATAACGATAAAAGGTGGTGGTGGGGGGGGGGGTAATGAGGAGTTCATTACTTGCTAAATCTGGCAGGTTGTCATGGCTAAGGCCAGAATCTCTCTGGGCTGACACAAATATGAGCTTTTTCATTTAGAATCACACCAAGTTGGTAGGTCTGACACTTTGCACCAGATTTGATATAAAAACGAGTCACATGGAGCAGAACTTTGTCACAAAGTGTCTCAGTTTATTTGCATCTTGGTCATCAACCCCTCCTAAATGTGTCCCACACTGGGTTAAAGAGGAGATCCTGATGCCTGCAACAACTCTGTGGCTGGAGAGGAAATATGTCACCTAAAATAGTTAAACACGTTTAAAGTTCCAACAACACAACAGCGAGGTCCTGCAGGTCACGCGAGGAAATCGAGAACCTTCGCAAATGTTTTGAGACTTTTAGGGAACTCCTTCATGAATGATGTTGGCGATTCGTCACCAACAGCCTGGTGAGACACTGGCTTCTGAGTAAAGAATCAAAATTAAGTAGTTCTGGTTCAAAGATTTAGTGACGCTAAAAGATCATTATCACAAAGTAGCCTTCAAACTGCCTGATATGGATGAAAATGAGCTTTGATTTCCATTTTTAGTAGTTTTTTTTTCTAAACACACACTGATGTTGTCCAGGAGAAACAACAAGTCACCTGTTAATGAAAATATAAAACAAAAAAATGCCACTATTTAGTTCTTACCTCGGTCCCTGATGGCGTGGCCCCTGGCGAGTCCAATTTACGTTTTTTCCGGGGTCCGATGGCGGCCAGCGCTGTGAGGTTGGCGTCTCGCTGCCTTATCTCAGCCTGTTCTTGCAGTTGCCACTGGTGACGATAGATAGAACACAAAAATCAGGAAACATATACTATAAAGTGTACTGTCACCGCATTAAACATCTTTATATGGATTTATAAGCTTGTTGTGCAAAATATCAATGTGCACACCGATGACCATATTAGCTGAATATCCAAAGATGATTAAACTTTATTTTTTCAAAGTATCTCATCCAAATAACAAGCATGTCGGCTAGTGTCAGTCAACACCATCCAACCTGAGGCACAGTCCAGATCAAGACCTGAGCATACCAAGTCCAAGACAAGACTAGGAGGGTAGCAAGACAAGTCAAGATCAAACCTAAAGGGTATGAGACCAAGTCAAGATCAAACCTAAAGGGTATGAGACCAAGTCAAGATCAAACCTAAAGGGTATGAGACCAAGTCAAGATCAAACCTAAAGGGTATGAGACCAAGTCAAGATCAAACCTAAAGGGTATGAGACCAAGTCAAGATCAAACCTAAAGGGTATGAGACCAAGTCCAAGACCAAAAAAATGTGAGGCCAGTTCCAAAATCATTTTTAAATCATCAAATCGTAAGACGTTTCTACAGCAGCCACAGAGGGCGCTCTCTTCTTCCCCTCGTCTTCTCATTCTTGACTCATGCTAACCATTAAAACTTCCAAAGTAAAGAGACTTTCACACACAGAAGCAAAGGATGTTACTGAAGCTGTGGTTTTGACTGGTCTGGAGAGAAAATCCCGAGTCCGGCACGTCAGAGACCGAGACAGAGTAGAAATGTGGTCAATTCTAAGATAAAAACCAAAACCTTGAAAATGTGGTTCTAGGATCGGTCTCGAGTACTACAACAGTAACATCGGCAGTCACCTTTTTGACATGCAAGACCTCTAAAGTTTAAACGGTGCAAGGACATGACGCAGCGGCCCATAGGAGACCTACTTCTGTAAACACGTATCCGAACGTTGTTAACAAACCTCACAGACGATGAAAAATAACACAAAGTCAGGAGCTGCACAGAGATTATCTTCAAAAAACGTTACCAGGTTTAGCCTAGTAGCCAGTATTTGTGTTTACGGACATAGGCGTCATGTCCTTGTGCCGTTCAGTGGAGGCTTACGGCTGTTCTTTGTCATAAAGTAGTCCCTAACTAAAATAGTACCTGTAATTCCTTCGTGTTACTTTTTATTTTCACTTACAGTCGATGTGTTTACTGAGGTCACTAGGCAGAATTAGTATCATTAGTATCACTACTGAGTGAGCTTTAAGGACTTTTTTCTCACAATGCTAGTTGTTACCATTCACTTACAGTGTTTTACGCTAAGCTAAAGCTAAAGGAGTACTGCTGGATCAGGATAATGACTGGGCTGTTTGCCCACTTACCTAACTGTGAGGAATATGGCAATAGACAAAAAAAATCACTTTCTGGTGGAGTGTCCCTTAAGATCTATCTTAAATAATTAATTTGAACAATATTACAACAATCTTTTTCTATTTTAGCTCCTCTCATCCACAAAAAAACAGCATTTTTGGAGACAAAAATAAAGATCTTTTATTAAAAATGTTTTACACAGTAAAAATGTGTCAAACAGGTTTTTCCGTTCACCGTTCCGGTCCATCCTTGTACTGTTTAAGCTGAACAAAATGGAAGACAGCTGTCGGCCATTTACAGAGCTCCTCTAGTACATTGTGTGTGTGTGTGTGTGTGTGTGCCTTCACATGGTCCTGTTTTGATTTTTGCTGTTTTTGCTGTATAAATGTGTAGTTTGTGGGGAGGGGGAGGGGGTTACACTGCCTGAGGTAATGTCATGTTTTGCTTCGGGGCTGAGGGCAAACCCAGCGACGCTGGGAGCTGCCCTTTCTATTGGGCGGAGGTGTGACGGCCTGGGGCCTAGGCATGGAGGGTGCCAGGCAGCCCTCCCTCCAACACACTCACACACACACACACACACACACACACACACACACACACACACACACACACACACACACACACACACGTGCCTATCAATCCTGGCCACAGCACAGGAAATGCCTGCCCACCAGCTTGCCTGCGTGCCTGCCTGCTGGGGGAGAGAGGCCTGGGCTGGAGAGAACAGGGACAATCAATGTGCGCCTTGATGTCTTTCATGTTCTTTTATGTTATCTCTCAGCGTGAGCTCGCTGGGCGCTGCTGTTTGTGTGGGGCACGTACGTCGTCTGATCGGGGGGAAATTTCATGTTACTTTCAGATGGCGCTCTGTAAAAGGTTGCTTTGGAGTACAAAGTCTGATCTAAAATGTGCATGCAGTTGCCTCTGATTTTTTTCTCAAAACCCCGCTGGCGAGGCATGCCCTTTAGGGTGTTGCCACTTCACATTTAGCACAGCGGAACTGTTGAAAGATTCAAAACACGCTGACAAAGAAGGGGAAATAATAGCAGCTGAATACATCAACCACATTTACTTGTTCTTTTTACAAAGGATGCTAAGAATACGACTACACTTAAAATATATTTTGATATTTTAAAACTGAAAAGTTTGTTTTTTTTTCAAACCCTTAAATCTAAGCTAATAAATGAGCAACAAACTGCAGCTCATGACTGGATAATCACTGCTCCTGCTCACGTGGAAAACAAACGTTATCGATGCTGATTGTATCTGTGTGGCGAGCCTTCACCACAAATGACCCACAAATCTCTTAAGGCCTGACCTTAAAGAGTCCTACTGCAGCGTGAGCGGAGGCAGAGCGAAGGAGCAGGAAGGAGAGGTCCGCCATCTCCCTGATGGCTCCAGGATGCCGGCATCCCTGGCTGGCAGTTGGCACCAGGCATGGGCCCACAGCGCCCACAGCAACTGCCTGCACTTTCAGATTTATGACCGTATGATAAATGAAGACTTCACTCTACCATCTGCGAGCCTCCGTTTCCCGTCAGTGAAGTGGCCGCCATGACACTGGGAGACTGATTTCTGATTTCAATCTGGTGCTCAGACCAGGAGTCTTCTTTTGTTTAAATGTTTTTGCCTGCCTGAAAGGCAAAAGGCAGTCAGATAATGTTTTTACTTGTGTCTCTGTGTGCGTGGTGGTTATAAATATCTCCTGAATCACTGAACAAAGGTTTATTAAACTTCCACAAAGCAGGAAGGTTTCATTGAAGAAACATCTACCATTGATTCCATATTGGAGTGGTTCAAGGAGACAGGTGACTTTAGAAAACACAAATATAACAGATGATTTGACAGATAATCAGCTGAAATGTGTTTTTCAGAAAAGATTGAAATGTCTCTCTAACACACACTCTGAGCTCTAAACGACTGCACGAGATCTGTGATTAGAACTTTAACATTAACTGTTTGAGTCAACCCTGATTGGCTGATGGTAAAATATAAAGAAATGCACATATACGCCCAGAAAGTCTTCATTTCATCTACAACAGATTAACTTTGGGGGTTAACCAGATTAAAGATGGCCACCAACGTCTGTCAACTTCAGCAAAAACAAAAAAGGCAAAAACTTTGACAAATACTTGATCTGGCAGTAGCCAAGAGTCATCTCCAAAACATACGTCAAGGGCTAACAGATCGTACGAGATCTAGCATGACATCACGACTTCCCAAACTGCTCTAAAGCCATCAGTTCTCAGCGAAGAGGATTTTAACTTTAACTCTTGGATGAACAACAGCATGGTACTTGAAATTAATTTAAAGTAGGGCTGGGCGATATGGCCTAAAAATAAAATCTCTGATATATATATTTTTTTATTTGATTTACGAATTTTCAAACGGCAGACAACATAGGGCCCTATGATTTCCATGATGCGGAAAAAACGGACGAAATCACGGAAATCCCCAAACAAAATGGAATTCAGTATAAAACGCGGAATCTCACGAAATTCACATATCTGCAAATTAGTAAAGAAAATAATATTTTCCGAAGTGTTTTGGCCACCGCCGCCACCGTAGAGCGCGGCGCTCCTCTCCACAGAGAGAGGAGAGAAAAAAAAAGACGGTCCGCTTCGACAAAGTCTCACTAAAACACTTCCAGAAAATTCAAAACCGCAAATTTAGTGCAAAGCTCAGGGCAGAACAATATCCAGATTACCTTTATGAGTCTAAAGATTGACTTCTCTTTAAGTTTAGTCGACAGACAATGGAGTGGCAGCGTAATGTGATGAGCTCTGAGTCAGAGTCACGTCTGAAAACAGGCAGCAGCGTGGAGCCGGCCGAACCGTACTATAGGGGTTGCACGAACTAGTTGACAAGTCGAATTTTGTGGGCTGTAGTGACTTTTTAAACCAAAGGTAGACTCTTCGCTGATCACGTGAACTTTTATTTTGAAGGGGTTTCGTTCCATTTCCTTTGATGTGTTCCGGTCTGGCGCTGCGCTATTAAAATGGATATTTACTCAAAGAATACTTCTTGGCAGCTTTTGATGCCCTTGCCAAACGATTGTCCTTATTTAATCAACTTAATGGTGAGTCTTTGCTTCTTTATCTTTTGTTTTACTAAAAATGCAGCACTATTCAGTCCATTCAAACCTCCGATGTGCTAACGGCTAAGCTAACGAGCTAATGGCTCAGCTATCAAGCTTTGAGTGGTTTTATTCATTAAATAGCGAATGTCTTTGTTATGATTATGGCCGAACAATAGACCACAATGTAAAACTAAAACTGACTAAAGTGACTTAACTGTAGTTTTAGTCAGATTAAAACTGTTTTGCATCTAAACCTGACTAAAATGTGACTAAAACTAATCAGTATTTTAGTCTAAAGACTTGATATTGAAACCAAAGTGCTCCTAAAACAACTGCTCTCTCTCAGCTGTTTGTTGTCAGCATGAAAATACATTTTTGCAACAAAGCCTGTCAAGTTTTATAAAGCCGTCCTGTATACGCC
>SSNR01000279.1:669341-684287 GCA_006937965.1 Callopanchax toddi
TCACCTCTAAAGGTCACAGTCACCTCTACAGGTCAGAGTCACCTCTAAAGGTCACAGTCACCTCTAAAGGTCAGAGTCACCTCTAAAGGTCAGAGTTACCTCTAAAGGTCACAGTCACCTCTAAAGGTCAGAGTCACCTCTAAAGACCACAGTCACCTCTAAAGGTCAGAGTTACCTCTAAAGACCACAGTCACCTCTAAAGGTCAGAGTCACCTCTAAAGGTCACAGTCACCTCTAAAGGTCAGAGTTACCTCTAAAGGTCAGAGTCACCTCTAAAGGTCAGAGTTACCTCTAAAGACCACAGTCACCTCTAAAGGTCACAGTCACCTCTAAAGGTCAGAGTTACCTCTAAAGGTCAGAGTTACCTCTAAAGGTCACAGTCACCTCTAAAGGTCAGAGTTACCTCTAAAGGTCACAGTCACCTCTAAAGACCACAGTCACCTCTAAAGACCACAGTCACCTCTAAAGACCACAGTCACCTCTAAAGGTCAGAGTCACCTCTAAAGGTCAGAGTTACCTCTACAGGTCACAGTCACCTCTAAAGGTCACAGTCACCTCTAAAGGTCAGAGTTACCTCTAAAGGTCAGAGTTACCTCTAAAGGTCACAGTCACCTCTAAAGGTCAGAGTCACCTCTAAAGGTCAGAGTTACCTCTAAAGGTCAGAGTCACCTCTAAAGGTCAGAGTCACCTCTAAAGGTCACAGTCACCTCTAAAGGTCAGAGTTACCTCTAAAGACCACAGTCACCTCTAAAGGTCAGAGTCACCTCTAAAGGTCACAGTCACCTCTAAAGGTCACAGTCACCTCTAAAGATCAGAGTCACCTCTAAAGGTCAGAGTCACCTCTGAAGGTCACAGTCACCTCTAAAGGTCAGAGTCACCTCTAAAGGTCACAGTCACCTCTAAAGGTCAGAGTCACCTCTGAAGGTCACAGTCACCTCTAAAGGTCACAGTCACCTCTGAAGGTCACAGTCACCTCTAAAGGTCAGAGTCACCTCTAAAGGTCACAGTCACCTCTAAAGGTCACAGTCACCTCTAAAGGTCAGAGTCACCTCTAAAGGTCAGAGTCACCTCTGAAGGTCACAGTCACCTCTAAAGGTCAGAGTCACCTCTAAAGGNTGCTTCTTTATCTTTTGTTTTACTAAAAATGCAGCACTATTCAGTCCATTCAAACCTCCGATGTGCTAACGGCTAAGCTAACGAGCTAATGGCTCAGCTATCAAGCTTTGAGTGGTTTTATTCATTAAATAGCGAATGTCTTTGTTATGATTATGGCCGAACAATAGACCACAATGTAAAACTAAAACTGACTAAAGTGACTTAACTGTAGTTTTAGTCAGATTAAAACTGTTTTGCATCTAAACCTGACTAAAATGTGACTAAAACTAATCAGTATTTTAGTCTAAAGACTTGATATTGAAACCAAAGTGCTCCTAAAACAACTGCTCTCTCTCAGCTGTTTGTTGTCAGCATGAAAATACATTTTTGCAACAAAGCCTGTCAAGTTTTATAAAGCCGTCCTGTATACGCCGTATGTATGACGTCATCAGCGATTAGTCGAAGTCATCGCAACTTTTATTACTTGTAGTCGACTTGTAAAAATAGCAAGTTGTTCAACCCCTACCGTACTACGGAACATTTTACAGACTTTATATAGGATGTTATAGGGCCCTATATGTGCAAAGCGACTGCTTCGGTGATTGTTCTTGCTGTTGTTGTTGTCACTAGCCATAATGCTATGTGAAACTAATTCTACGGAAGCTCCGGGGAGCCAAAAATGTGCCATTACACAAAAACTCAATTTACTTACTTTTCAAATCGCCTGCAACCAAAAATTCTAATTAATTAAATCAATCGATTTATCGCCCAGGCCTAATTTAAGGTGTATAGTATTCAGCTCAAGTAAACAAATATAGTGATCAAAGTTATGAGGGGAGGGTGATTACGTTCTCATTTTTACACGTTTTAGGTAAAATCAGGTGATTTCCATGAAAACCTTTTCCGTAAACTCCCATTAGAACATTTTTTTGACATTTTGAAATGTTGCAGAGAAAGAAAAGCACACATTTACAATAATCTCTCTGTAACCAATATCAAGCAACAAGTACAATCATAGCAAACAGCCAGACTAAAGGTCATACCTGAGAGTTGTCCCAGACTTACAGAGTAATCAGCTGACAGGATGCATACATTTGCCAGCTCCGATCAATGGTATCGCATAACTACCTGCTGAGTTAAAGTCACCTAAATACCAGTGCTTCCAGTCTGCCTCGATGGCCTTTGAAAGCAGAGAACTACGACTTGTAAAGTCATATTATTAGCAAAGGTCAAAAGATGTAGAGGAATTGATCTGTAGCTCTGATAGAAACGAGTCGGAGCGCCTGGAGCTGAGTGTTCTGACAGCTTTATGGTCAACGTGAAGTGTGTGAGATAAAAACACGTTTCCGAGGCGTATTAGGTAACCTGCTGAGAGTGCATCAGCTATGACGATGATACTGAAAAATAAAATACTGTTTTCAAGTTTATTTTGACTCTTTTCCTGGTTGTTGACTAGATGCCCGTCTACATAGAGCAGCTGGTGCAATGGTTCAAGGTTAAATGACAACTAAACATCTGTAATGTTAGTCCATTCCTTCAGAGCAAAGTTCACAAACTTTCAGCGTCCAACACAAAAAAAAACATGAATATTGACTCACAAACATAAATAATGCTTGGTAAATTACACAAATATTTCAAAAAGTCTTTTAAACATTACTCATTTTATACAGATTATATCCATTTATGAGATAAATAATGAGATGTTTTAAATATACTTAACGTGAAAGCCCACCTATAGGGGGCTGACTGGGCCACCGAAGGCCTATTACATATTTTTACTTTAATGACTAGGAAAAGCACATTTATGTTGAGGGCTGCATTCCATTTAGACATTCTGCTCTTTAGCAGTTCTACAACCAGTAAGCACAGCTGCAGGAGTGGAATGCAGCCCTCGTTAATACGGCCGTGCTTTCACTCCTCTTGCATGTCAAAATGTCCGACATAAGAACTAAATAGATTTAAATATAAATATGTTGTTTTTGTTGTTAAAACATGACAACTTCAAAGTGCTATTAAATGTTAAATGTTCTGTTCTTTTCTACGATTCTGATTAGCATTTCTCTCTTTATTTGATGACATTTATTTATTTAGTATTTTTCTTTTTATATTGTATTTTGGTTTAAGGTGTGGTTTACTGAAAAAACATTTTTTTCATGTTTTTTCTGATTAATATTGGTCACTGAGCTTTTCATGCAGGCTGAACATGAAACCAGTCTTCTACATGGACCTCCAGCTTTAGCTTCTGATAGAAAAGAGAGGTTGAAACGCTAGGATTAGAAAAACCTCGCAGATCTATGTCACAACGCAAATTTGCATACATGGTCTGGTCCATCTTGGCTCACGCCGCCCCTACAGGCAGGCCTGGATAATGCACAGGCTAGATACGGCTTGAGCCTAGGGGCCTCGTGTGGTCTGGGGCCCCATTGACCAGTAAAAAATATGATTTTATTTAAATTTACATGTAAGAATATTCTTAAAATGAATTAGCCCACAAAATCGTAAGTGAAGCAGATTTTTCATGATCTTGACTCACATTACGTGACACTTAATGTTCATGTATTGAAAAAGAACAAAATCATAACAACTGAGCCGTAGCATAGAGGTTTAAGACACCGCCTCTCACATGGGAGACTGGGTTTGAGTCCCAGGCTGGGCTTCTGTCAATTTTTTAATTTTCCTATAGGAATGGGGTTTTTTTTGTTTTTGTTTTAGCAGCGAGGAGAGAGCCTCTTGGAGCAGCTGTTGGGTAAGTTTGTAACATATTTTTCCTGCCATATTAGCAGTTATTCTTTGTGGTCTTTGTGGTTAGCCACACATGCTAATGTTAACATAGCAACTCCTACGGTCCTCTGGTCTGCTTTCAGCCCGGTTCTGGTCTCACGGCAGAACAACAGGTTGGTTTCACATTGCTCATCGTAACTTCATGATGACAAACAACATGAACGTTCTGCTCTTTTAGGAGAAAATCTAAGTTCACATGTCAGTTTTACCATTCTGAAACATTCACTGACAAACGCTGAGGAAGCACTTCCTCTAAAATGTCTCCTTCGTCCTCGGATCAAAAACATAAGGCAGAATCTCAACCGACATTTTGATGTGATCTAAATGGGGGGGGGGGGAGAGTAGTGACATCTCTGTTATCCAATCAGAAGCAAGGGGTGTGCATATCATTAATAATCATGAGGAAACCTGCTGTTTCCAGCAAACTTCTGCATCAGAGAATAGAAGCATCAGAGATTTTTTTTTAATTAAAAAAGAGTAAACCACACCTTTAAAAAATCTTAAATATGGATGCATTAATTTCTTTTTCTTTAAAATCTCACAGCTTGTTTTTCTATTCTGTAATAATTCCAGCTTTAAGTAAATAATGGATAAAGCAC
This sequence comes from Callopanchax toddi, assembly GCA_006937965.1. Classification (NCBI taxonomy): domain Eukaryota; kingdom Metazoa; phylum Chordata; class Actinopteri; order Cyprinodontiformes; family Nothobranchiidae; genus Callopanchax; species Callopanchax toddi. The sequence continues at coordinate 673,817 of SSNR01000279.1, forward strand.
TAATATATAATTAAAGCCGCATTCTGGAGGATTTCATCAGGAGAGCAGTTTTTGAATCTAACGCCCAAAGGCTCCTCCTCAAAACATCTCGACACGCGCGTCCGGTCGCGTGCACACGGCGCATATACGTTGTGGGCATGAAGTGTACAGCTCAATGTGTAGGGTTTAATCACTCACAGTTCACTATCTTATTCCAACACTACGAGGGTCTGAAGAGCCCTCTCTGCCCCTGCTGCTTCTGATATTAGCTCTGTTAGCAGAGAGCTGCTGCTGGACTCTGAAGCTGAACTTGACTCGGCCCTGGATGAACTTTCTGACCAAAATAAACGCGTAACCCTGTCAAGCCTTGCCATTCTGTGAGGTGAAAGGTTTAAAAATAAAAATAAATCCGTCTTTAGCTGGAGAATGGGTAGGTTTTTAGTAGAAATGAGCCGTGAGGCTGAGACGCAAACAGAGAAACACACGGAGCGCCCTGTACGACAGCGCCCCCTACTGGTACAGGTTTGGTCGATGCGCATGCATGTTGAGAGAATGCAGACATTTGAATTTCATTGGCTGAAAAATGTCGGCGGCAAGAAATAATGGAAAGGGGTCTCTAGGAGGAAGGAGGGTCTTCATCAGAATGACAGATGTTGTGGAACTCAACCCATAGATCATAGTTTAGACCTGAAATATCATTTAGAACATTTAAAAAACTTTGATACAGAGAAAAATGATCCAGATTGCTGCTTTAATATATATTTTTTTTATGTATTTATATATTTTACTTTTGGCATTCTTGGTCTTCCATACATCGTTTTGTGGGTTTGTAGTTTGCAGAGAAAACTGAAGTTACTACATTAAAAATAAAAGCCATGTTTGAAAGCTGTACTCATTAAAAACATTAAACTATTTTTACTCATTTATCTTAATATTAAATAATTAAAATGGCATCTTGCACTTTATATTTAACATTTTCATTATCCTGGTTTATTTGTTTGATTACAAAATGATAATAAGATATTTTGGTAGGAAAATAGATCATCGTGAATGTGCTGCTCTTCCCCACATCTTGATTTATTTACAAGTCTATTTTCGAGCTCTGTACACTTAATAAATCTGAAAAGCCTTTCAAGACTAAAACAAGAATTTTTTTTTCTGACAGAGAAAAGAGCAATATGTTCTCTTATGATGCAAAAATGTCTAAAGTACAGCAAGAACCTTTCTGATATGCTGGGAGGGGGAGGAAGCCACGATGGCCAACCTGCCGTTCTCTGCTGTTTTGAACAAAGCCGTTGCTCTTTGCCCCTCTTTTCGCTTCTGGCCTGGGGGGTGGCTGACGGCCCTCCAGACGCTTACAGACAGATGTCCTTGGTGGAGCAGAACATGCTCAGCTTGACGTCACAAAGCAGCTATGAGGCTGTGAAGGAAGCCTTCTGCCTTATGGAGACCACAAGGATAAAACCAGACTAAAGGTTCTGAGTTGATTTGTCTTGTAACCTCCTCCTGTAAGCTGCAAACAGGAAACAGCAGGGGGCTTCTGAGCACACACATTATTGAATCTTTTAATGATCAAGACTCTAAGTAGAACACGTTCACAACAAGGGTCAAAAATTCTGCAACTCGGGTACAGCTGTCAGTTTAAACTGGTTATTTAATGATTTTAGCACCAAACTGAACCAAACCCTTGGAAGGAAACCCTCTTAAGAGACATGCAACATGGAAAAAGCCACATTAGACAGTCACCTGACATCTCCTCATGTCAAACAGTTTGCTTCCTCCCAGAGGACCTGCTGGAAGACGGGCCAGTTCTGATTCCTGACAGTGTGCTGACAAAAACTACTCACACAAACAAAAACTTTAATGCACATGCATCCAATGTAACAGCAAACTAATTCAGCTCTATATAAACAGCTTCAGTGTTTTAAAACAACATTAACAGCATTAGATGTCAGCAGCAGACAAAGGCTTGAAGAAAAAACTGGCTCTAAACCAACTCATTAACTAAAAGAAAAGTGACTTGATTTGTAACCAGAAACTGTTTCACACTGACAGGAGCATAGACTCGGGTTGGTATCAGAGGGAAGGAAGTCCCACTTCGTCCTCACAAGCCTGCGTTCATGTTGGGCTCACGAGTAAACCAGTGACTCACTGACTGGTGGCAACAAATTAAGTGGAAGTTTCTAAGGTGTCTCGAAATGTTTGCAAAGGTGTCTTCACTAAATTCACAGTGCCACACCTTTAAGTTGCTGGAGTTTTAAACATGCTCACAAGAATTTGTCACAGGATCAGCACAGAGCTGAGGCCAGGGGCGGATCTGGGGAGGGCAGGGGGGCAGTGCCCCCTGACAGCAAGCTTGGCCCCCCTGCTAAGTGCTGAGTCTCAGGCATTAGAGACAAATACTGTTTCATGTCACTGAAAAGATAACCAGAGATCAAAATATTTTTGCAAAATAGTTTTATTTTGAAACTTATTGAAGTTATTGTGTCCAAAGCAACTGTAACTGAACTGCTGTTATTCTATTTCTGTAATTATACACTAACATTAGAAATACTTAAAGACAATGTTTGTAGCTTTTTGTTTTAGAATGTGCCCCTCTAAAATGCCCCCACCCACCCACGTTTGAACCACCACTGCTCATTTCAGTTTCTGTTGGAAAGTGCAAGAAATGCGTGAGAGCTTTGGGAGGAGGTGGGGGTCTGCAAGGTTTGACTGGAGTCAAAAAGAGAATCTGAGGGCAACATTACTACTAATAACACAATACTAAAAATGAGAATAATTTAAAAAAAAAAGACATCATTAGGATTTAAAGGCATACTTTGCAACTTTTTCATATTTTTAAATCTTTTCCTTGAGCCAGTCTGTGTTAATCTGACCCTTTAGGGTTAATGAAAAGTCACTCAGCTCCAACTGGTGCTTAGATCTGGAATGCCACCATTGCAAGATCTCAGTCTCTGGTCCGGTGCCCTGAAGTCTCACAAAGTCACGTATCTCACGAGGGTTAGGCTAACCCAATGTGGCTAGCTGTTAAGCTAGCTCCAGAGTGTTTTTAGCTCATGATTCCTGATTTTGTTCCATCTCTTCCTGCTTGAAAACAGCTGCTGTCTTTGAAGGAGTGAATAACCGCTCCTGTAGAAAGCAGTGAAGGCTGAGGAGACATTTCAACAGTTAGATTTAGGCGTTTCTGAGCAGAAACAATGGTGCTAACGTTTTTACGGCAGTGATTTAAACGGACACCAGGGGGAGCCAAAACAAGCAAAACTGCATAGTATCTCTTTAACAACTAAACTGATTTTTACTGTATTTTCATGAACATTGTAACGTTATTTACAGTTTTGACATAAAAACTGTCATAGGTATTATTTCAGTCTGATTTCAGATGAATATTTGTCAGTCTCCAAATAGTTGGAGCAGCTCAGTGGTGTACCGTATTTTCCGGACTATAAGTCGCTCCGGAGTATACGTCGCACCAGCCCAAAAATGCATAATAAAGAAGAAAAAAACATATGTAAGTTGCATTTTTGGAGGAAACTTTATTTTATAAAATCCAAGACTAAGAACGGGTATTTCATATTATCAGCTGTTTTCATAAAACAATGCCGGCAATTTGCCGCGAAGCTGAGGAGCCCGTCGTTTATAAGGGTTCAGACCGCGCCGGTAAAGTTGCGCAATCATGTGCTTTTCACAAAAGATTACTCAGTGGCGGTATAAAAGGGTTACGGGGGCGGTCTTCGCGCTGGTTACAGAGACGTGAGACGAAGAAAACAGACAGGCTGCTGCTGCTCATAACGCCAGAAGCACCCGGATCTCCGCTGAGTTACTAATGCGTAACAGCTGTCCGGTGTTTACTAGGGGCGGGAATCTTCAGGGTCTTCACGATTCGATTACGATTCAGAGAGCTGCGATGCGATTATAAAACGATTATTGATGAAAGATGTTTTGTTCTTCCCCCTCACCTTCCTGCCATGTGACTATGACGTACTATTAAAGCATTTGTAATAACCCAACATGATTTTACTTCCATTATCTTTAATTATTTAATAATAATTTAATTATTAAAACATAGCAGTGTTTAAATGTGTAAATATAAGTTTAAATACAGTCCCTCCAGGAAGGTGTGTGGTTTTTGTGATGGTTTCATCCTAAAATGACTGATTTGCGAAACATTTTTCAAAAGTTGTTGTCAAAGTTGCAGTTTTTTTCAAGCATTTTTTGTTTAAGGTTTTATTTTGTTTATATGCACACACTGTATGTGCCGTTTCATCATAATATAAAGACTACAAGATGCTGTAATCTCCATGACAACAGAACTGACTGTCTCAGCATCACTCAGGTGTTACAGCGTGAGCGACTCGTTTTACTTTTAGACGTTCACCTCAAAGGTTCACTGGTTCAGCAGGAAGAGGTTCCTCGTGATCGCTCACTGGATACACACATCACGTGGTTGTTCGCATGTTAAAAAAAAAAAAACGACGTTCAAAGGATTTCACGTTAGTTCACGCTGACGCCCCGGTCCTATTTTCTCACGGAGTAGCAAAACCGCCGACTCAGCACAGTTTAGGTCCTAAACTATTTCCTAAATACCTATACCTAAACTTTAGGACACAGATCAGTTCTTTTTAAACAGTTTCTCACATTGACCGAATACGGACTTTAAACAGAACTCACCTCGTCTCTTTCAGCACTCGTATCAGACCCCCCCCCAGCCGCGGACCTTCTGCTCCTCTCTGTTCAGCCAAGCGAATATTTTCGTGTATAATCCATCACATGATGTTTGGTTCAGAACAGCTTCTACCACTCTTCTGTAATCGCTACTTTGGGAAATTGACTCGCTCGTATTTTAGCCGTAATATATTATAGAATCTGGCCGGTGCGTTTAGCGGCTCGACTCAAAAGCAGGAAGTAAACACAGCTCGAGACAACGGGGATTGGTCAAACCTTTTTCAAATGGCGGTGATTGGTCAAAAAAGAAGGTGACGCACAACAAACGCCAAGATGATTGGTCAGATTTGGGAGAAAGTTGGTGAAATTCCAAGGCCGCAAACATTAATAATAGAATCGAATTTTTATATTTTTCAATCGATTGATAATCGTTCCTGTCTGCATCTTGATGCATCGGAAAAACGAGTTCATCTCCCACCCCTAGTGTTTACCTGATTTTTATATACTTTTTCCAGTCGGGGGTCAGCTCTCCTTTGCTACGTTCTTAGCAACACCTGCCGCTGCTGTGATTTTCATTCACAAGTCTGGCGCTGCGGTAATAGACCCTGTGCACGTTAGCATAAGCTACTTCCGGTGGGAAGACTCCTGTCCAGTGTGTTATTTCCGGTTTGATATTCTCGCCTGGTTGCACCCTATTTACGGTCTTGTATTCCCGAAAAAGTCGACAAAATGAGTGGACTAAGCGGCGATTTACATTTTTCTAGATGTCTAGGGCATTTGTCTAATATTTCTGTTGATGATGTTCACCGACTTGTTGATAGTTTTTCCCTGCGCCAAAGAGCAAACGAGAGAAAGGCTTCACATTTTATATTTCGCAGTATTTATATAATTTTGAAGGTAAGTCACAACCCTCCCCATCGTCAATACTTATAGTTTGAGACCCTTACCAACGTAAATTATTTGTGTATATGCTGTGGCTTTTTTACGGTTTGTTTACATGCTGCGTAATCCTCCGCTGACGGTCGCGGTTTGGAGAACCTGTTTAGAAGCTGCAGATCGCTCGGTTCCTATTCGATTGATCTAACACCGGGCCCATTTAGCACATAAATCCATAGGATTAGACTCTAAATTAGTCCATCAGCCAGTCATCAGATAGAAATAAAAACTCTCCGGAGTGGAGCGCAGCGCAGCAGCAGCTGAGGCACAGCTATGTGCGCTTTGCGGGACTCTGTAAAATATTAACGTTCATTATGATTTCATGAGAGAGAGATGAGGTGTTCACAACCTTCCCCATTGTAAATCTTAATATATAGCAGGGGTCCCGTTAACTGGAAATTTCCCGTATTTAACCGTTTTTTTTTTTTTTTACTTTGACGGAAAGATCTGAAGGGCGCCGGTCATTCTGACAGGTTTGCGCACGAGCCTGCCCGTCCATACCGTCATAGGAAATCACTGAATTGTCCCCACTAATAATTTGAACCAAGGATGCAGAAATAGTGCAGCATCTCCACCAATACCTGCAGCCCAGACTGAGGTTCTGTGCTGCTGAGTGCAGACCTGTGATCCAGACGTCCTGCGCTCTGCAGCAGAAGAACACTGGTCCACCAGAGCGCATCAGGTGTCAGACCCGAACCGCTCAAACGCCTGTTTGCAATCCGGTGCTCAGTGCGCGATCAGATATGGATTAACTACACTTCCTGTTGTAATGCGCCCTCAGAGTAGCGTTCATAGGCTGTGGAGGCTTGTTGACACGCAAAATCTGCTCCGCGAGCTGCGCGTACATAGAACTGGACTCCAAACGCGAGGAGGTCTGCATTAAACAGCAGCGCCAGGTTTTCCCCTGAGTATCTCAATGAAAAATATGTGAACCCCTCACCTCTCTCTCTCTCTCATGATCTCATAATGAACGTTAATATTCTGTAATCAGAGTCCCGTGGAGCGCACAGAGCTGCACCTCGCTGCAAGGCGCTCGACTCCAAATGGAGTTTTTAGAAATGTCTATAGGATGACTGGCTGATCGACTAATTTAGAGTCTAATCCTATGGATTTATGTGCTAAATGGACCCGGTGTTTGAGTAATAATGCTACTGAAAATGTAATTATTATAATTTTTAAAACTAATAAGTGACAGATAAAAATAGATTATGACCGGATTTTTTAAACCCTGTCAGTCAAAATGACGGAAAACCCGATCCTTTCCTTTTCGTAATTTGGACATGATTAGTCCATCTTCGCAGTACGGATTGACCGTCAAATACAGCTACAGGAAACGAAAGATAGTATATCCAGTCTCAAACCCGGAAGTTAGCATTTTCTATCTATCTATTTCTATCTATTTTCTATCTATTATTCTACCGCTAGCCATCTAGCAGTTTTAAAGCGGCGTGAAAGTGACTAAAACGTGAAATTCTATACTTTGGTGTATAAGTCGCAGGATCCGCCAAACTATGAAAAAAAGTGCGACTTATAGTCCAGAAAATATGATAAATCAGTAGCTGACAATACTGTGTTAGAACAAAAAGTACCTACAGTATACGGCATAAAAAATAGAAATGAATATTAGTAAAAATGTTTTTCTTTAAAATTGTCATTTTTATTCCAAACGTCAACATTACATTTTGTGTTTAATATTCCCACTCTCTTTCTTGAGCGTGTGAGTGTGTGTGTGTGTGTGTGTGTGTGTGTGTGTGTGTGTGTGTGTGTGTGTGTGTGTGTTGCCGTTTCCTGTACATGTTTAATGTCTGTCTGTAATCCATGAATCTCATTCACCTGACACCCACATGGCCGACATTACAGGAACATCTGTGAGCTGCATCTTCAGGCCTTTCTTCATGTGAAGTGCCTGGCAGTTAATTTGCTGCAGGGAGAGAGGAGCCATTTGCACCAACCAATAAGGATTCACTTTCCCATCTGCACTCGTGCACCAGAAAGTGGTGAGACTGTGTGTTACTCTCAGACGGAGACGTGCACGGCTTCATCACGCACGTAATAATTATGACCAGTTGTGTTCCTGACAATATTTAGATTTGATTTTGCATGTGGAGAGTAAAGAGTGGAAAAAGAAGAATGCATCCATAATAATACAGCGTTAAATCAGTTCACAGATCTGAACTGATTTAAATCTTTATTGTTGAAAGGTGGGTGATAATGATGTTGTTTGTGTATAGGAAGACCAAAAAACCAAAAACTGCTGAATGGGTATTAATGACATTTTCAGCAAGTAATCATTAGATGTTCATCTACAACTGACGCTAGAGAACACAACATGGTGATAACTCTGACTGCTAGCAGATCAGGAGAGGTAGCGCAAAACGTTAGCTCTGACGTTTGATCAAAACACTCAACATTCCCAGGAGGTTCAGAGACAGACTGAATAATTTCTCTAAGATATTCAGGTAATGTCCCATTGACATCAACAATCTCTTTTTGGCAAGGGAGAGGGAAGGCTATTGGGGGTTCAGTACCTTGCGAAGGACACTTTGACACATGGCCAGGCTTAGGATTGAACCCTGGGCACCCACATGGAAGGCCACCATTTCCCCCCACAGTCACCTCTAAAGGTCAGAGTCACCTCTAAAGACCACAGTCACCTATAAAGACCACAGTCACCTCTAAAGGTCAGAGTCACCTCTAAAGGTCAGAGTTACCTCTAAAGACCACAGTCACCTCTAAAGGTCAGAGTCACCTCTAAAGGTCACAGTCACCTCTAAAGGTCACAGTCACCTCTAAAGACCACAGTCACCTCTAAAGGTCACAGTCACCTCTAAAGGTCACAGTCACCTCTAAAGGTCACAGTCACCTCTAAAGGTCACAGTCACCTCTAAAGACCACAGTCACCTCTAAAGGTAACAGTCACCTCTAAAGGTAACAGTCACCTCTAAAGGTCAGAGTTACCTCTAAAGGTCACAGTCACCTCTAAAGGTCACAGTCACCTCTAAAGGTCAGAGTTACCTCTAAAGGTCACAGTCACCTCTAAAGACCACAGTCACCTCTAAAGGTCAGAGTCACCTCTAAAGGTCACAGTCACCTCTACAGGTCAGAGTCACCTCTAAAGGTCAGAGTTACCTCTAAAGACCACAGTCACCTCTAAAGGTCACAGTCACCTCTAAAGGTCAGAGTTACCTCTAAAGGTCAGAGTTACCTCTAAAGGTCAGAGTTACCTCTAAAGACCACAGTCACCTCTAAAGGTCAGAGTCACCACTATAGGTCACAGTCACCTCTAAAGGTCACAGTCACCTCTAAAGGTCAGAGTCACCTCTAAAGGTCAGAGTCACCACTATAGGTCACAGTCACCTCTAAAGGTCACAGTCACCTCTGAAGGTCACAGTCACCTCTAAAGGTCAGAGTCACCTCTGAAGGTCACAGTCACCTCTAAAGGTCACAGTCACCTCTAAAGGTCAGAGTCACCTCTGAAGGTCACAGTCACCTCTAAAGGTCACAGTCACCTCTGAAGGTCACAGTCACCTCTAAAGGTCACAGTCACCTCTAAAGGTCACAGTCACCTCTAAAGGTCACAGTCACCTCTAAAGGTCAGAGTCACCTCTAAAGGTCAGAGTCACCTCTGAAGGTCAGAGTCACCTCTAAAGGTCACAGTCACCTCTAAAGGTCAGAGTCACCTCTGAAGGTCACAGTCACCTCTAAAGGTCACAGTCACCTCTAAAGGTCAGAGTCACCTCTAAAGGTCACAGTCACCTCTAAAGGTCACATTCACCTCTAAAGGTCACAGTCACCTCTAAAGACCACAGTCACCTATAAAGGTCAGAGTTACCTCTAAAGGTCACAGTCACCTCTAAAGGTCACAGTCACCTCTAAAGGTCACATTCACCTCTAAAGGTCACATTCACCTCTAAAGGTCAGAGTCACCTCTAAAGGTCACAGTCACCTCTAAAGGTCACAGTCACCTCTAAAGGTCACATTCACCTCTAAAGGTCACAGTCACCTCTAAAGGTCACAGTCACCTCTAAAGGTCACAGTCACCTCTAAAGTACAAAGTACTCTCATTTTAAACAAAATAAAGCTAAGTACCAAGCTGTTAACCTGCAGTGAGGGCTTTTGTAATGTAGACTAGTTTATAAATCACTCCTCGTTTCCTACTGAGGGTCGTTAGGGTCTTGATCCACATGCAAGAGGTTCTGATCATGCTACAGCTTGGTCCTGAACGTCTTCTGATTGATTTGAGAAAGCTCTTTGGATGAAAAGTCTTTCAGGAAATAAAGTTTAGTTGCCTTTTACTGAACCTACTAGAACTACTACGGTATGGCAGTTTAGACCGTCATCAAAACTCCATCGTTTCTCAACATGAGTTGATGTTAGTTTAAGACTCTGACATCAAAGGAATGATACGCCTTAAATTCTAAATAGGATTTTATTAGTTAGAGTTGAAACGACATTAAAAAGAGACAAGAAATACAAAGAAAAACATTAAAACTGTTTTATATCATTTTTATACAGTGGAGGAAATAATTATTTGACCCCTTGCTGATTTTGTAAGTTTGTCCAATGACAAAGAAATGAAAAGTCTCAGAACAGTATCATTTTAATGGTAGGTTTATTTTAACAGTGGCAGATAGCACATCAAAAGGAAAATCGAAAAAATAACTTTAAATAAAAGATAGAAACTCATTTGCATTTCATTGAGTGAAATAAGTATTTGAACCCTCTAACAAAAAATACTTAATACTTAGTGGAAAAACCCTTGTTTGCAGCACAGAGGTCAAACGTTTCTTGTAATTGATGACCAAGTTTGCGCACATGTTAGGAGGAATTTTGGTCCACTCCTCTTTGCAGATCATCTCCAAATCCTTAAGGTTTGGAGGCTGTCTCTGTGCAG
>SSNR01000279.1:684363-719955 GCA_006937965.1 Callopanchax toddi
CTCTGACCTTCAGCTCCCTCCATAGGTTTTCTATAGGATTAAGGTCCGGAGACTGACTAGGCCACTCCGTGACCTTAATGTGCTTCTTCTTGAGCCACGCCTTTGTTGCCTTTGCTGTATGTTTTGGGTCATTGTCGTGCTGGAACACCCATCCACGACCCATTTTCAGTTTCCTGGCAGAGGGAAGGAGGTTGTCGCTCAGGATTTGACGATACATGGCTCCGTCCATTTTCCCGTTAATGCGGTGAAGTTGTCCTGTGCCCTTAGCAGAAAAACACCCCCAAAGCAAAATGTTTCCACCTCCATGCTTGACGGTGGGGACGGTGTTTTGGGGGTCATAGGCAGCATTTTTCTTCCTCCAAACACAGCGAGTTGAGTTAATGCCAAAGAGCTCAATTTTGGTCTCATCAGACCACAGCACCTTCTCCCAGTCACTCTCTGAATCATTCAGGTGTTCATTGGCAAACTTCAGACGGGCCTGCACATGTGCCTTCTTAAGCAGGGGGACCTTGGAGCTCTGCAGGATTTTAATCCATTGCGGTGTAATGTGTTTCCAATGGTTTTCTTGGTGACTGTGGTCCCAGCTAATTTGAGGTCATTAACTAACTCCTCCCGTGTAGTTCTAGGATGATTTCTCACCTTTCTCAGAATCATTGACACCCCACGAGGTGAGATCTTGCGTGGAGCCCCAGACCGAGGTCGATTGATGGTCATTTTGTGCTCCTTCCATTTTCGAACAATTGCAGCAACAGTTGTCACCTTCTCTCCCAGCTTCTTGCTAATGGTTTTGTAGCCCATTCCAGCCTTGTGCAGGTCTACAATTTTGTCTCTGACATCCTTGGACAGCTCTTTGGTCTTTCCCATGTTGGAGAGTTTGGAGTCTGCTTGATTGATTGATTCTGTGGACAGGTGTCCTTTACACAGGTGTCTAGTTAAGACAGGTGTCTTTAATGAGGGTGACTAATTGAGTAGAAGTGTCTAACCACTCTGTGGGAGCCAGAACTGTTCATGGTTGGTAGGGGTTCAAATACTTATTTCACTCAATGAAATGCAAATGAGTTTCTATCTTTTATTTAAAGTTATTTTTTCGATTTTCCTTTTGATGTGCTATCTGCTACTGTTAAAATAAACCTACCTTTAAAATGATACTGTTCTGAGACTTTTCATTTCTTTGTCATTGGACAAACTTACAAAAAATTTTTTTTTAACTTTTTTTTTTAATCCTGTAAGCGCTCTGAGGTTCAAAGAATGTAGAGCGCTATATAAATCAAACGTATTATTATTATTATTATTAAAATCAGCAAGGGGTCAAATAATTATTTCCTCCACTGTATTTCCATTAAAAATCTTAGTAAATCAGCTTGTTTTTTTAATATATTTTACCTGTAGAGATCAGTTCAAACCACCTACAGGAGCTAATGATCTTGGCCCAGTTTGATTCATTTCCTCTGAAGCGCAGTATGTCAGAAGAACTTCCAGAGCTCAGGACCAATTATTTAGAGCCATCAGTCGTCCCTGGAGCTAAGGTCATTAATTGAGTGTCACTATCGCGACCCTGAGGCTTTTCTTCACTCGCAACTGATTTGGGGGAAACTGTTTGAGACGTCTTAAACTGCATGCGTGTAACATTTAACACTTTGAGTTTGGAGTAAGTTTCATTTATTTAAATAACATTTGGATTTTACATTTTTGCCAAGAAGGAGCGTTTAATAAAGGAGGCAGAAATCGGTGTTAAGCAGATTCTGACGATGTTACGCCAAAGCGGCAGGGGGAGAGCGGAGTGGTGATCATTAAAAATACTGCTTATCTAAGGGAAAATTTCCTGCTTTAAATGTTCTCGCTTTGTCTCATTCTATGCTTCATGTAGCAGTCTTCTCTCCCTGTCTCGCACTTTTTCTTAAAAAGATTTAGATTCGCTGCTCGTCACCTTCTATTGATCACGGCTAATTTGCATCCAGGAAAAGATGAGAACTCAGATATTCACACTCCGAGAGAGGACGATCTCAATGATTTATTCATTTCCAAATCAAAAAAAGAAAAAGGAAGGTAGATGAGAAGGGGGATCTTCACAGGCAGCAGGCGACTGGCAGGCTCTGGGGCTGGGCTCTTCTTCCCTACGCCGCCCGCAGGCACATGGTGTGCAAGTCCTCCTAATTAACAAGGTGAATCATGCTGCCGCTCTCTAATTAGCCAACATGACAATCTAATGGAAACATGCAGGCCAAGCTGGCACACGTAGCATCACCTCACAAAAACCCCCGCTACTGACCTTCCCATAAGAATTTCACCAAAATGACACCTTCACATTCTAACGCAGAGGACTTGGGCCATGGCGGTTCGGGGACGTGGATTTCAGCGAGAGGTCAGATGAGAGAAATGAGTCGACATGAATTAGAGATTCTTTTCTCCGTTTCTACCCCTGCATGTGGTGTTTGTTGCCTAACTGAAACATGTCCTGCCTCCTACTCACATCCCAGGCACAGGAGGCTGGCACCTCGCCACCAGCGTAGCTCAGCATGCCCAATTCCCATGTCGCTCGAGTCCCAAGGAGTGCTCCAGCGCACAAAGAGAAAAGTGAACCTACAGGCTCGTACAGCAAGTCGACGAGTCGCTATCTCCCTCTGAGGCAAAAGAAAGAAAAGAGAAATCTCCTTTTTGTTGTTTTCCTTCTCATTACAGCACTTTGTAATATTCGAAAACACACAGGAACACCAAAGGTACTTTTAAAGCCTACTTCTATTTTTTTATTCTTGTAATATGTCTTGAGGTTAAAAAAAACTGAAGTTGAGACTTCAGACAACAAAGCAACAAATAAAAATAGAGTTACAGTGAGCCGAGCAGTAGCCTGCATATCTCCAGGACCTAAAAACAAACCTTTATGTGATAATTAACTTATCCATGTCACCGCCTTTTACAACATCTCAAAATCACAATTAAATCCAGTTAAAAGGATACAAACTGAGAAGATTCTAATAATTTATAACCTACTAAAGACAACAGGACCGCTTCGCTTCAGAGGAACATCTGCATGTTTGTCTATGGTGCGAGTTGCTGCAAGTCCAGTGAAATGATTGCATTGTGTATCTGTTAGGCCAGAAGACAAGAACATAAGTATGAGTTGGGACGCACAGAACAGCAGGAATTCTCTTTGAAAGTCAGCAAAGAGAGGGAGGGAATGTGGAGGAGGAGGGGAGCGGGCGCCGCCCTCGGGCCTACCTGATGGCGGAGAGCGCCTCTTTGAGCCGAGCGGTTTGTGAAGGGCCAGAGGACGAGAGCCTCTGAACTCTCAGATATAACCAGCCTAATGAAAACTAAGGGGCTGCTGCGTTGTCCTCTGACACTCCAGAGTCTCTCCTCCGTGAAAACAGTGCGAGGCTGTAGCTGATGGGGCTTACAGTGTGGGTGGACTCCAGGATCTCCATGACCCGATCACTTGTGGAGGATGCTAAGCTAATAAAGCTGGGCTGAATGCTGGTCGACTGAGCGGTAAAGATTTTATTAACATCTTTACTGTGTGGGCAATAAAGCAAAACAAACCCAATTATTTTAAAAAATCTACTAATGTTACATGAATATGAGCGTATTTATAGATTCCAGCATATATATGTGTGTGCAATGGGGGGGGGGGAGGTATAACTGCGGGCTTTTAATTGGAGCAACGCAAGGTTCAAAGTTGAGCTGAGGCAGAATTAATTTGGTAGAAGTTCAAGACATTTCGAGCGATGCCACTGCATCAAACAGGCCCATAAAAATTCCTCACCGCCTCAAGTAGAAATTATATTTGGAGAAAGTTATTCTAACAAAAAAAAAAAACCTTTGAGATTCCCTTCGGAGAGCTTCTGGAAGCACCCTGAGCTAGAATGTAGAAGAACAGGAAGAAAATACAGAGGAGAGGAGAAAACCAGGTACTCACTTATTCTTCCTCCCACATCATTCCTGATTGGAGGAGCAGTGAGACACGCTGTGTTAACGCTTTTCCAACCTTGACATATTTAGGATTGCTTGAATAAACTGCTGCCTTCTGATTCTTTTAAATGTTTCAAAGACGGACAGTTGCACCGCGTTTCTGAAGTACAGAGAAAACACGCCGCAGTGGGCGCTGCTGAAAACACCGGCACAGCGCTACGCCACGTCGACCGCAACAGACATTTAAAACATCATCATCTCTGTTAGAAAAAGAGTTCATCTGGAAACCTGACTTCATGCTCAGATTTAGTGCTTCATCGCTATATGTTTGAACATCTGCAGGCCTGAAACCAGCTACCTCTAATCTGACGAGAAACGTTTTTATTCTGAGGGAACAAGTGCTTGATGCTCTGTACGCCAACAAATAATTAGCATCGTTTCCGTTCTTGTCTGCTATTGTCAGATACTAGATATAAACTTCTGGGAAAGTATTTCAAAATTCCGTTTGGCTTTTTTGTATCAGTGTTGTTTTTGGCAGCCACTTTGGTTTTATTCTGATTAGTTTTAGTCCCATTGTTGTGTCTATATGAGATAGTTAGTCCAGTTTTAGTTGACGAAAACTCAAAAAGATTTTAGGCTAGGTTTTATTTTAAAAAGTATTTAAAGTAATTTAGGTCAAAAGGTTGGAACTTATAACCATTCACATGAATCTATTCAAAAGTACCATAGGCTGTTTTAGAATTAAACAGGAAAAGTAACGAAAAACATCCAAAATGTGGACTTAAAGCTCGTTAGCTTAATATTAGCTCATCAGCTGCTTGAATGGAGAGCTACTTTTATAGTAAAACAAAAGAAACAAACAAAGCAAAGGACTCACTGTGGAGTTGATTCAATATGGAGTCAATCAGCAGGGTTGTCACAAGCTGTCAAGGATTCTTTAAAGTGCCTGTGACTCGATATTTAAATCTCTTTATATTAAACAGGTGTAATCTTTGATGCCTCTAGATTAGCGTTGCACCATTATAACTCAAAATACGCTGTAATTATTTCCTAACGAGCAACTCAGAGATCAGAAGAAAGCGCCGCCTTCCGGTTCTGCTGGGTTTCTCCTTATTTGGCAGCCTGACACTTCTGCTGCAGTAGGGGGCAGTGTCGTCACGTGAAAGAGAAACGAAACTGAAACTAAACACTACACGGTCTATGGGCAATGGCGGCGGCACTCCCTCGCTCCAGGTGTCGTGAACGTGCATGTGGGCGGAGAATTGACCATATAAGCAAGTCCGGATCACTATGACCTCATAGCGGGCTGGAGTGAAAAAAACTGTTTCGAACCTGGGTCTGAAATCTGGAAGAGCTTCTCACTGGCTGGACTAGGAGACAGATGGACGCCGTTTTTTGCTCTTTCTGGCAGGTTTAAGGTGAGAACTCAACGCTGCAACATGATAGATAAGTCAGAAAACATGGAAAACGATGTCATGGGACCTTTAAATAAGGATCCATTTGATGAGGGAGCACGCCGCCAGAGAGACAACAGAATAGGGCTGGGTACCCTAACAAGGTACTACTGTGGTACCGATTGAAAACCTTCGGTAGGTAGTAATATTAAAAGTAAAAAAAAAATTTTTTTCGGTACTAGGTTTTGGTACTTTTACAATAAAATGTCCCTCTAGGCCTCCAGCCTCGCTCTGATCAGCGCACACACAGGCTGAGTGACACACACAGCCCCTCCTCTCCTCTCAACAGTTACGGCAAAAAAACAAAAAAAAAAGTCAGACCCGAGTCCGCGAGCCGCGACCCGGGTCTGGATAAGCGGAGGTAGACGAGGCGAGACCTTCCTCTCTTGTTTAAACACTCTCTGGTACCGACCGGACCGTCAGAACGGCAGGTTAAAGACATCAGACCTGAACACCGTGTTTAACCCCGCAGCTCCGTTTTCACCTGCTGAGGCGTCGGAGCTGCAGCCTCCTCAGGACGACGCAGAACACATGCGCTGTTTTTTAATTGCATTTAAAAAATCTGCGAGGCCACGAGACGTACTGGTTTATTTAGGAGGATTTACTTTTTATTAGAGACCATATAGGCTCTGTTATCAGCAACGATGTGGAGGGTTTTCCTCCTCTGGTTCAGGTTTTCCTGTGTCTCCATCCTGACACCTCCAGAGTAACACTGGTTTCTGGTCGACCTGAATCCGTGTACTCTTTCTTAGCAAAAAGGGAATAATGAAATAATGAAAACAGATCTGTTTTCCTGTATTTCTGATTGTTTTTCCATAACAAAAACCAAATAACTCTTAAATCTGGATATTCAGTTTCCCTTTCAGAAACAAAACAACAAAAGAAAGAGTTCATGGATTGTATGACAGCCTTAGTTAGTTCCAGAGGGAAGAGATAAATAAATAATAATAATAATAAATGCATAAATATGCCATAAAACTGGGTTGTTTTTTTTTTTGTTTAATTTTAAAAAGCCTTTAAGTACTTGTTATTTTCTCTAAGAATTATACATATAGGTATTGAAAAAAGTATCGTTAAGGTACTGGTATCGAAAACCAGGTATCGTTAAAGTAGTAGTATCGAAAAATATTTAACGATACCCAGCCCTAAGAACGATCGCCCTGGAACTAATAACCCCCCCCCCCACAGTAAGAGGATGCTAGGAAGTGGAGATTGATTTCACATGATTGACAGCAAAAAGAGTTCACCCAAATACTGCTCCACAACTCCACACACTAACGTTCTCACCTCGTCACAGACGGTTCGTCTCATTTCAGTCGTCAAAGACCCGCGTTTGGGTCGTCAGTGTCTCGTTGTCTTGAAAAGAAGGTGCTTTAACGCTATTTTTTGTTTTGGAAACAACACTGGTTTGTGGGTCAACCAGCGATATTTGAGGTCTCAATTCTCCAAAGCTAAAAGATTTGTGAGCCACTGCTTTAGAGAGCAGAAGGTCCTGATCAAGGTGACATTTGGTTCGGTGTCAGAACATCTGACCACTGATTTACCTCTGCCCTGACATATTGTGATGTAACCTGCTTGTTTCTGGTGACGTTGATGATGGAGCTCCATCCTTTTGGAGGTGTTGAAGCCACGATACGTCCTGCCCTCCAGACACTACATGACCAACAACCTGAGCTGTCAAATATTCACCACATCCTACAGGTATGTCCTCAGATGGGACTACTGATGGCTTTACTTTGGAGTTAAAGTTTTATGTACGTATGGTTAGAAGATCTGTGCTGTAAAAAAACTAAAGATGAACAAGTACTTTATCTTTAATGTCTCGAGTACATCCCTAAGATGAAGAAAATCCTCTCTCAATATCTCCAACTAGTCACACATAGAGAGCGGGTTTCCTATGATGTGGGCTCTACTTACACCCCAACAGGAGTTGGTATTTGTGTGATTGTTATTGAACATTGATGGAACAGCACTCTGTGAAAAGCACAAAGACCCGCATTCTCGCCATGAGACAGTTTGCTTTCGGAGCTGACTCCAACAGGAGCTTTTGGCCAATTTGTCTTTTTCCTCTTCCATCGTCCCTCTTCCACTGTCCACCCTCCACTCCAGATCACTCCCTTCCTGTGTCCAGTTGCGCCTGCAGACGCAGCTCCAATGATGAATCTGTGGCTGCAGTGTGTCTGTGTGTCTGACACTGTGATGTATCTCTACTGGCCTTAACTCCCACTCTATCTCTCAACTGTCCCCCAACCCCTTTCTCTCCATCTCTGTGTTTCTGTCCCTCCGTGTCCACCCCTCTCTCTTTCTGTGCCTGGAACCCCCCCACCACCACCTCAGTGATGAAATAGACAGGACACAGAGAGAGAGCTACCAACAATGACAACAAACAGGAACTGAACTCCACGATTTGCCCATTGATTTTCACTGGGGGCATTTCTGAAATAGCCCATCTGACCTTTTGGCCAAATGGTGGTGAATGGAGGAAACAGAGCACTCTCCGATCTCTCTCTGCAGCAAATATGTGATGAGCCTGCACTGCTGCTCCAAATACCATTCTTTACTTCTCCAGTGAAAATATATAAACACATTTTAACGCAAGGATAGAACATGTCAAATTACAAACTTTCATTGCTGCAGGAGACACCTGAAGCCTACAATATTCTTTACGACCCCTGATAGAAATGTTGGGTTGTTGTTATGGTTTTATTGATCTTTAGTTTACCGGTAGTTCTGAGGTTAGGTCTAAAGGACAAGACTGGAGAAGTAAGAAACTTTAAATGTTAAACTAAAGGTTTTGAAACCGTGATTTTTTAAAAAAAATGGTAAAAAGAAAAAAAATCTATGCTGGAAACTCAGTTTTCATTAGGAAATCTACATTTCAGAGTTCTAAGTTGAAAAAAATCAAAAGAAAAAAGAAAATCTCAAAATCCAATATGGCGGCATCATGCATGAAGTGGATGACAGCTGCAGAAATACACTTTGTATTTTCTATTCTGTCAGTTGTTTTTTCATTAAATCAGTCGTACTGCTCAACCCAGGGTATCTGCAGGTTCAAGGAAGCCAAATTTAAGACTTTTTAAGACCTGTTTTAAGGCCGATTTGACCAAATTTAAGACCTTACATTCACGGAATGGGAAAGGGGATGTGACCACCTTACAAATAGTTCTGACTAAACCTTTATTGGAACTGAAAGTGCAAAAAAAAACCAACAAAAAAACCATCAAGATAAAGATTGATCTGCATTATATCTTACGTAAGTGTATTGCATTTACCTAAACATAATTTTAAAAGCTCTTTTTTTCTGAATTCATGAGATAACAGCCTTAAGTGACCTAGACCCATGTGGTCTGGTGTGCTGCTGAGTTTCAGATGTTCGTAACCCAGAAATCATAGGGGCCCTAGAAATTTAAGACCTTTGGACACTGAATTTAAGGATAATTGATCATTTTTAATGATATTTAAGGCCTTAATTTTATAAAAGCAAATTTATGACCTTTTAAGGCTTTTTAAGGACCTGCAGATACCCTGTCAACCTCTACTAGGAAACACAATGTCTGAAAACTGTTACAGTCCGTCTGGTCACAGAGCAGAACAATCAACAAGTCTTGGTGGTTTTCCAACGTGGGACTGGAACAAGGCTCAGCTTGTTATTCTCAGATTTGAGATGAAACTTCAGAGGTAAACAGAAAACAGGATTTTTGTACTCTGGCAGATCAAATGACCAGAAATTAAAGAAAAATGTTTCAAGAGTCAAAGGACACCAAGGAAAAGGTTCTGCAGGAATTTCTTCATCACAAATCTTTTTTCCCCTCTTAAAATCCAGCAGATGAATTTAAACCTCCATAAACAGGATGACGTTTGAGTTAAATCCCACAGTCTTTAACGGAGAGTTCCATAAAACAACACGGTTTACTTTAGTTCTGTGCTTACTGACCGATCCGTCCATAATATTCATGTAAAGTCACTTAGTTTGTTACATTTTATGTGGCTAAAATGGTGTAAGTCCATTAAAATAGAGCACCACACGATATCAATTTATCTTCATCTAATGTGCAGCATATTAAAATGATAATACCAGTAACATATCCAGTGTTCTATCCGACCAATCACGTTGACCCCTGCTGCTCTAAATGCCCTCAGCAGCATTAGATATGCTGACAGAGATGCTATGGTTCAGGCGCCGTGATGGTTCAGGCGCCGTGATGGTTCAGGCGCCGTGATGGTTCAGGCGCCGTGGGCTAGGGGCAAGAGAGGCTGCCCTCCATGTGGACTGGGCGCCCAGGGTTCAATCCCCGGCCTTCAGGGTTAGGTACTGAACACCTACTGCCTTCAGGTGTCCCTTGAAAAAGAGGTTCTTAATCTCACTGCCTGAATAAATCAGAAGAGATGAGTGAGGCGTATATACTGATAGTGTCCTGTTCTGTATGCAGACCTGACTGTGGTGGTGGATCAGCAGCACCCTAACCCTGACCCTATACACACACCGTCTGAGGACTAGATTATGCTTTTCTAAATGATCTCTTAAAGGTCCCATGACATCGGTTTCCATGTTTTCTGACTTATCTATCATGTTGCAACGTTGAGTTCTCACCTTAAACCTGCCAGAAAGATCAAAAAACGGCGTCCATCTGTCTCCTAGTCCAGCCAGTGAGAAGTTCTTCAAGATTTCAGACCCAGGTTTCAAACAGTTTTTTTCACTCCAGCCCGCTATGAGGTCATAGTGATCCGGACTCGCTTATATGGTAAATTCTCCTCCCACATGCACGTTCACGACAACTGGAGCGAGGCAGTGCCGCCGCCATTGCCCATAGACCGTGTAGTGTTTAGTTTCAGTTTCGTTTCTCTTTCACGCGACGACACTGCCCCCTACTGCAGCAGAAGTGTCAGGCTGCCAAATAAGGAGAAACCCAGCAGAACCGGAAGGCGGCGCTTTCTTCTGATCTCTGAGTTGCTCGTTAGGAAATAATTACAGCGTATTTTGAGTTAAAATGGTGCAACGCTGATCTAGAGGCATCAAAGATTACACCTGTTTAATATAAAGTGATTTAAATATGGAGTCACAGGCACTTTAAACATTTTACCCAAGTATAAAGTGATACAGGTACTACATGTTTCTCTGAGGGTGATTTAGCCAAAATGAGTGACTTAAAAGTCAACTCGAGCTTGACCGCTCCCACCTCGCCTTCAGACAAGCCTTTTTAATAATAACCACGTGCCAGCTCTTTACACATGCTGACACTTTAGTATTTGGCACACTGTAACTGTCTGTCTGAAGTGACGGCTGTTTGGGGAGACAGTGGCTGCTCTGTGCAGAGAGGCTCAGACAGAGGTTAGCTCCTGAGCCTGAGTAGCTCGGCCTCATTATCCTGATGAGATTTGTGCAGATGTGTGAGCTGCCGACAGACTCTGCAGTGACACAAACAGCCAGCTCTGTCCCCTTGAGCCAGTCAGGTGATGAGAGGCGGGGGGGGGGGGCTGAGAAACGACGGCCATTAAGCAAAACAGAAAGGGGGAGTGAGGGGGGAGGATTACATAAAAAGTAACCATTTGCAAACCACCTTCTTAAAATTCCCAATGAAAATGAAAGCGTGCACAAATGCAGACAGCATCTACTCACGAAGCGCTAATCTGGCCGTATCCAGATGACGAGCGAGCTGCCACTTAACAGGGAGGAGATCCACTTTGATCACGACCCCCGGGGGGAACCTATCACGGTGCCTATTACGCTGCTTCATTTGCATATGGCTGGTGCTTCTGGGTAGGCTGAGATCTAGTATGAATGTTCTTCACTGCAGCAGAGTTCAATGTTGTTGGAAAGAAACGGTCAGGACAGATGGAGAGTAAAGACAAAAGAGCGTCCAGCAGCTCAACGAGCAAATCCTCAAGTTCAACTCCTTTCAGGACTCAACATTCTAAAACCTCGCATTGCTAAAAGGAAAGGAAGTCACCCCCCGCCTTTCACAACACAGCTTTAAATTAAGACGTTCGTATGAGATTTAAATCACATTATGAACAATCTCACGCAACATCACAAGATCTGGTGCGAACTGTTAGTGCTTAAAGATGTATTCTCAGCTGATACATCAACGTTTTGCTTAGTATCTTAAAGACATTTTCGTGCTTGCTACGGTTGACTAGCTGTGGCCTATTAAATCAGGTTAACTCCAAAAGTTAGTAAGTTATAGATGTACACATCTTCAGGTTCATAAGAAACCATTCAGTGGTTCATTTACATTTTCATTATTCATAATTCTGCTAACAGTCAAAAATGAGAATTTCCATCCTTATTAATTATCTGTGGTCTAACCCAGACCCCTAACCTTAACTATTACTGCTACTTCACACCGCCGCAAGAAAAGTACTGGTACCCCACACCGGCTGCGGTGTTGTTGCAGAACGTCTCTCCGGCACTTTGCCTCCACAGGAGCACCAATCTCGGTGGTTCACGTGATAACAGGTACGTGTATAAACAGCAGCTGGTAAACAAGCTAGACTCGTCTTCTCGTTCTTTTGTTGAGGATTATTTATTCACTTGGCTTGTTCTACGACGGGTAAGCACACTTTGTTTTTATGCTTTGTTTAATTAAGTCTTGTGTTGTTTCTTTGTCTTTTAAATATCCAAATCCTGTTAACTTTAGCAACGTAGCTAAAGGTTTTATGTTGAAAAATACACCTCGCCCGCTAGTGTTTCACTTCCTGTTTGGCGAAGGTAATGTCTTTAACTTGATGTGGCGTCCGGAAAAAATAGGCTCTTTGCAGAAAGTTAACTTTGCTCCACAACCGCACCACAGCTGGTGTGAAGTAGTCTTTACCAGTACACCTTAAATACTACGAGTACCCCTTAAATACTACCAGTACACCCCTAACCTTAAATACTACCAGTACACCTTAAATACTACGAGTACCCCTTAAATACTACCAGTACACCTTAAATACTACCAGTACACCCCTAACCTTAAATACTACCAGTACACCCCCAACCTTATATACTACCAGTACACTCCCAACCTTAAATACTACCAGTACACCTTAAATACTACCAGTACACCTTAAATACTACGAGTACACCCCTAACCTTAAATACTACCAGTACACCTTAAATACTACTAGTACACCCCTAACCTTAAATACTACCAGTACACCTTAAATACTACCAGTACACCTTAAATACTACGAGTACACCCCTAACCTTAAATACTACGAGTACCCCTTAAATACTACCAGTACACCCCTAACCTTAAATACTACCAGTACACCTTAAATACTACCAGTACACTTTAAATACTACCAGTACACCCCTAACCTTAAATACTACCAGTACACCCCCAACCTTAAATACTACCAGTACACCTTAAATACTACCAGTACACCTTAAATACTACCAGTACACCTTAAATACTACGAGTACACCCCTAACCTTAAATACTACCAGTACACCTTAAATACTACTAGTACACCCCTAACCTTAAATACTACCAGTACACCTTAAATACTACCAGTACACCTTAAATACTACGAGTACACCCCTAACCTTAAATACTACGAGTACCCCTTAAATACTACCAGTACACCCCTAACCTTAAATACTACCAGTACACCTTAAATACTACCAGTACACTTTAAATACTACCAGTACACCCCTAACCTTAAATACTACCAGTACACTTTAAATACTACCAGTACACCTTAAATACTACCAGTACACCCCTAACCTTAAATACTACCAGTACACTTTAAATACTACCAGTACACCTTAAATACTACGAGTACCCCTTAAATACTACCAGTACACCCCTAACCTTAAATACTACCAGTACACCTTAAATACTACCAGTACACCCCTAACCTTAAATACTACCAGTACACCTTAAATACTACCAGTACACCCCTAACCTTAAATACTACCAGTACACCCTAACCTTAAATACTACCAGCACACCCTAACCTTAAATACTACCAGTACACCCTAAATACTACCAGTACACCCCTAACCTTAAATACTACCACTACACCTTAAATACTACCAGTACACCTTAAATACTACCAGTACACCTTAAATACTACGAGTACACCCCTAACCTTAAATACTACGAGTACCCCTTAAATACTACCAGTACACCCCTAACCTTAAATACTACCAGTACACCTTAAATACTACCAGTACACTTTAAATACTACCAGTACACCCCTAACCTTAAATACTACCAGTACACCCCCAACCTTAAATACTACCAGTACACCTTAAATACTACCAGTACACCTTAAATACTACCAGTACACCTTAAATACTACGAGTACACCCCTAACCTTAAATACTACCAGTACACCTTAAATATTACTAGTACACCCCTAACCTTAAATACTACCAGTGCACCTTAATACTACTAGTACACCCCTAACCTTAAATACTATCAGTACACCTTAAATACTACTAGTACACCCCTAACCTTAAATACTACCAGTACACCTTAAATACTACTAGTACACCCCAACCTTAAATACTACCAGTACACCTTAAATACTACTAGTACACCCCCAACCTTAAATACTACCAGTACACCTTAATACTACTAGTACACCCCTAACCTTAAATACTACCAGTACACCTTAATACTACTAGTACACCCCCAACCTTAAATACTACCAGTACACCTTAATCCTACTAGTACACCCCTAACCTTAAATACTACCAGTACACCTTAATACTACTAGTACACCCCTAACCTTAAATACTACCAGTACACCTTAAATACTACTAGTACACCCCTAACCTTAAATACTACCAGTACACCTTAAATACTACGAGTACACCCCTAACCTTAAATACTACCAGTACACCTTAAATACTACTAGTACACCCCTAACCTTAAATACTACCAGTACACCTTAAATACTACTAGTACACCCCCAACCTTAAATACTACCAGTACACCTTAATACTACTAGTACACCCCTAACCTTAAATACTACCAGTACACCCTAACCTTAAATACTACCAGTACACCCTAACCTTAAATACTACCAGTACACCCCTAACCTTAAAGCTCCTATCTGGATTATTTTTCTCTGTATCAAAGTTTTCTAAATGTTTTAAATGATATTTCAGGTCTAAACTATGATCTATGGGTTGAGTTCCACAACATCTGTCATCCTGATGAAGACCCTCCTTCCTCCTAGAGACCCCTTTACATTCTTTCTGGCCGCCAAACTTTTTCAGCCAATAAAATTCACATTTCCACATTGTGGGGCGTCAGTCAACGTGCACGCGCTTCAAGCAAACCTGTAGGGAGCGCTCTCATACAGGACGCTCCATGTCTTTCTCCGTTTACAGTCTCAGCCGTCATGGAGCAGTCAGAACTAATTTCCACTAAATAGTTATCCATTCCCCGGCTACTGAGGGATTTATTTTTATTTTTAAATATTTCTCCTCACAGAACGGCAAGGCTTGCCAAGGATACACGTTTATTTTGGTCAAGAACTTCATTCAGGACAGAGTGTTTTCTCATTTCCAGGTTCAGTTCCAGACCAACGTATCAGAAGCAGCTGGGACAGACAGGGTTCAGACCCTCGTACAGTGTGAGAACATGATTTTTGAGCTGTGAATAATTGAACCCTGCAATGTTGCACGTCACTCCGGTCATTTAGCCGGAGTGACGTGTCGCGTGCACATTAACAGTAAATATTTTAAATGGCCAAACGACAACAGAAGAGTTCATTTTACTCTGAATGGTCCCTAAAAAAGTTGAAGATGCTAAAACACAATGTGTATAATATGTGGAAGTGCTCTGGTACAAATTATAGAGTAAGAAAAGTGCAAACATGCTGCAGAAACTTTCCCTGGATGAATAAAATGTTTCCTTATAAAGAGTACGCAACTTAGAAGAAACCACATCATCATCAACAACAACAACAACAACAGGTGAGTGCTGCTCGTTTCATCCCCACCTACTCAAATCTCTACAGAAGCTCCACACGAGCCTCTTGATCCCTGCTAGCGAGCCAAAGACTGAACGCGCTAAGTGAAGTGCTCTGGTGTAAACACACACACACACACACACACACACACACACACACACACACACACACACACACACACACACACACACACACACGAAATGCAAACTTCTGCTGTGAAGAAAGAAATTTGTTTGCGTAAACAACATTAACCATTCGCTAAAAGATGTGTGGTCTACTTTCAGGCTCCACCGGGAATTCGTTCAATCTGAGACCTGCAGATGAAATAAAGCAGATTTAACGCCGTCCTACAAATAAATAAAATAAAACCGGCAGTATATCAGTTTGAACACTTGCCACTTTACAACACTTGTGTGAGCGTTGCGCCTCGGCTTATTGAGGAAAGGAATAAATCTTTATTTATTTTTAACTTCTTTTTAGAACAAAAAGTTGAGCAGGAACTGGTTCACCTGCACCCCTCATTCAAGGTGCTTTCACTCAACTTTATCCTCAGTTACACACATCAAAAGTTTCATTCATCTTCTTTAAAATATGTCCAACAAAGATGAGTAGATAAAGGTAAATATTTAACAGAAAACGTATTAAAATAAACTTTAAACATGGGTTAGAGACAAATGACCAAGATACCAAAAACAGCAGAGGATAAAGCTCATCACTGTTCACATCTTTCCTCTGGTTTTGTTTCTGTCAACGGGCCGAGCTGGATGAACAGTAGTTAGTCAAACTGGAGCAGGATGAAGAGGCTGAATTGATGAAGAACAGAAAAAAGCAAAAGGGTGGAGGAGGTGGAGGATGTCTTTGGTGTGGAGAGAATCATTCTCCACACGCTGGCATCAATCGACAAGAATAATTCCTCAAACTTTTTTAAGTCCGACTTTAAATGGCATTACATATGTAGTGAGGCATGAAAAATTTATGCGCTGGAGTCGGGGAAATGTCAAGGGTAATGATCTCCGCAGCAGCTTACCTCCTTAGCTTTCTGTTTCAGACGAGCTTGCTCTGGGTCCTCTTGCCTGGAGCGACTCTGTGGAGTAAAGAAGGGGAGGGGGGGGGGGGGGGGGGGGGGGAGGAGGAGGACACGCACACACACGCACAGGTTAAC
This sequence comes from Callopanchax toddi, assembly GCA_006937965.1. Taxonomy (NCBI): domain Eukaryota; kingdom Metazoa; phylum Chordata; class Actinopteri; order Cyprinodontiformes; family Nothobranchiidae; genus Callopanchax; species Callopanchax toddi. The sequence continues at coordinate 700,801 of SSNR01000279.1, forward strand.
AGCTGGTTTAAGGAGCCCCCCCCCCCCTCCATTTTGCTACTCATCTGTTGCTGCTGCAGCAAAAATAGTACAAAAAAGGGGGAAGAGGGTACAGAGGTGTCAAGGACATCATATCTGAACGCTGAGAAGTGCAATGGAGCACCCCCTGGGGGGCAGTGGCCTTTAAACCTGCTCCAAATCCAGCCCTAAATAAGCTGCTGGAGGGGGATTCTAATCAAAAGAGGTTATTAAAAAGTCTGCATGAGCCAACACACACACACACACACACACACACAGGGCAGAGGATGTGGTGACTGTCAGTGGCTGTCTGTGTGTCCCTGGCGTAACAACACAGCACTTCTATTTTAATCAGCAGCTATGATCTGGGTGAATGTACTTGTCCCTGGAAATCCTTCACGACGGAGCCAAATGCACACGTACCGATGACCACTGCAGGCCGACCACAACAACAGGGACTAGCTGGGTGTTTGTGAATATCGGCATAAGGTGCATTACCTCAAGTCGCTGCAACAACCGTGATCTGGGTCATGCTCATATTTTTGTGCAAACACATTTTTTGAACTCAAATAATTAAGTGCATTTAGGCTTTGATGGATTTTTATCTGTAATTTGGAAGTAAATATTAAACATAATTTACCACTCATGTTTTATCGTGCCTGTTGAATAACCAGTGTTCTCCCACCAGCGCTTTACCTAAGGTCAGTTTATTTAGAAAAATGACTTCAGGTTTGGTCAAATCCTAAAATAATGCAATGCTTAGAGCATCTCAGCTACAACCACACCAAACTTTACCTCAATACCTGTCAAATCGACTGAGTTTTGGGTTTTTCTTTTTTTGGATTAAGGTCAAATAGTTGTGTCAGACATCTCCTCTCTAAGGCTGCATGGTGGTGCAGTAACACGGTTGCCTCGCAACAGGGAGACCATGGGTTCGCTTCCCGGTTCTGCAGCTTTCCTGCACGGAGTTAGCAAGTTCTCCAGTTTTCTCCCACAGACGTTAGGTCGAGTGCCCTTAAAGGTACCATAGGGAATTTGGTAAACAATGTAGCTTAAAACATTTTTTTCATGCCTCTTAACAACATTCTAACATAGTATAGCTATAAATATGGTTCCCTCACAGTTCTCTAAAAACCTCAGCCAATCAGACGTTTCAGCCCAAAAGCAACTATTGGACAATCTGTCTGTCTGTCTCTCTGAAGCGCCTCACTTCCTCACTGTTTGGATGCTCTATTAATGCTGCTGGAGCATTTTTCAGCAGAACATCCAGGAAGTGAGAGAAGGACAGAAACAGCCGACTGTTAGCAAGTCAATTTCAGGAAAAAATACCAGAGTCCCAAAAAGAAAAACACCTTTTAGCAGGAAACTAAAAACGTTTGGACGTAGAAAGAGGAAAAACCTGGGGGAATGTTAGCATAGCGTTTCAACGGCTGGTGTTTGGCGCTCTATTGTTTCTGTGGCAATGCGCGGCCCCATGTCCGGGGGAGGTGCGGCATAAGGATTATACCCGATGGGAGGGGTGAGAGCTCTGAGACCTGTTTGTGTAAAAAAGGTAGCTATACCTAGCTTGTTTGCAAATTTGCTATTGCAGCTTTAAGTGTGTGTGGCTGTGACTGGTGGTTTGTCGCTAGGTGTCCCCACCTCTCACCCTGTGACTGCTGGAGACGGACACCAGCTCCGTGGGACCTCACTGGAGCCACGGTTGACCACAGTGATTCCCAAAGTTTTGAACAAAGACCTCATCATGTGTGGCACTAATGATGGGCATGGCTCTGAGCTGCTAAAGCACCAAATCTGACTGACTTATAGCTACTTTTGTGGTTTTAATGCTGATTAGCTGTGGTGGCCAACTTCAATCAATTTGTATCCAAAAGTTAATCAGTAATAGATGCATGTAATGTGATTACTTTCCAAAAGTTTCATTCTAATCCATCAAGTGGAAGACAAGAACACCTGTTGCCTTTTAGCAGTGGATGATAATAATCCTTTAGTTCCTCACTAATCAGTCTGAGTGGACGTCACCTCCACGCAGGACGCTGTATTTTCTCCTCCCCTTTTTTCCTCCATTCAGATGGAGAGCTGTTCCTCTAATTGGCTTTACATAAATCAGGCCGGTCACGTACCGGTCCGTATCTCCACCAGACTGATGTGTTTGGCCTCCAGTCGGCCGGAGCGTCCCTCCGGTCTCCAGTCATATTTTAAATAACCAGCCCGGTCAGAGGAGAGGCTTGTTGTGAAGGAGGAGGAGAGATTACTGATGTAAAGGGTCAAATCAGGAGGTGCTTATATGGGAGAGGTGGGTGGAGGTTTAGGTCCAGTTGGACTGTTGATGAAGACCAGCTGAGTCACTGACAGGCTCAAAGGTTCTGTGAAGTATGTGGTGATCTAGTATAGAATCTGTATCTGACTCCAGATGAAGATGCTTCTTCCACTGATCCAGCTCTTGTATGAAAGCTGTGGCAACTGGTGTCTAGGTTGGAGAAACAATTCCTGTTGGAATCTGAATTTGAAGCATAGAGAGAAGTTTGAAATATGGCAGGTAACTGACAAACAAACTGCCTCAGCTGTGTGACTGAAGTTTTCTTATTGCAGTTTAGTCACAAAGTATATTAATTATGTCATTTCAGCTGACTAGACAGTCGAAGTGTCTAACAAACATCACTACAAACAGAAAGAAAAGATCATTAAAAACAGCCAAAGAGAATAAATAAAAGAGATCTAGAATAAAAGTCACCACTGCTGAGTAACAAAAGCCTCTCTGAATAAAAAGATTTGAAAACTTTATTTAAAAAGGCCTCGGTCAGTGATAACCCGTCAGTCTGGTGGAAGCTGGTCCAGAGTCGGAGCGCCGCGACTGAGACTACATCCTCAGAACATTGAGCGTAACCAGGATGAAGACCCTGACACAAAAACTCAAGAGATCAGAGATCTAAACCATTAAGAGCTTTAAAAACAAACAATAAGAGTTTAAAACCTATTAGGAAACAGACAGGCTCACGTCTGGAGGTGTCAGTTTAAAGGCCTGCAGCCACAGTTTGGACCAACAGAAACCTGTAGAGGATCGACATAAAGAGCATTACAGTAATCAACTCTACAGCTGATAAAGCCTGAATAACGTCTGGAGATCAGCACGGTTTAAAAAGGCTCAACTTCAGAGGAAAAATCACCCCCAGGTTTGATACAGCGTCACTAAACCTCAGAGAATCGACGTTGGCCTTGTCACATCTCAATTTGTTCTATTTACCTGCAGTTTTTCACATTTTCACACCAACCCACTTGGTTGCGTCGCTCCCAGTGTTAAGATACCAAGGTAGGGTGTTGTCCAATCAGATTTCAGCTTGCTTGTGTTGTCAGGCAGATTCAAGTCTGCCACTAGGGGGCTCTACGCCCAAGTGCTTCTATCTGGACCTTCAGAATCAACACAGCAGGCCGCTGTCCGCTTTTAGCCAACAGAGACGATCAGTTGAGATAGCCAATCAGCTCTCGAGTAGGCCTGGGCGGTATACCGGTTCATACCAAAACCGGTGTTTACTGGTTATGATGTGAATTTTTCACATACTGCTATACAGGTGAATGGCACTGGGGAAGTGTTTCAGTGGGGACTCATTTCACTGCTACACACAAACACCCCAGCGTGAGTGAAACATAAGTTTTGAACCAAGAATGGCGACTAGCGGGAGCTGTCACGGCAACTACAAACTACGAACCCAGAGGAACTTATTCCAAGAGGAGGAGTCAGGCTCACGTCTGTTATTTCGGGGGTTTTCAGATTTAAAAAATCGAACGTGACTGAGCAACGGTGTTAGCCGCTAGCCGGCGGGGCTAACCAGCAGCTTCACCATCTTAGCCAAAAACACGTCTTTGAATAATAATTATCAGGAATGTCTCAAGCTTAGATCTGAACCCTTCACCTCCGCAGCTAAAACGGCTAGTAGCGGTCAGTTAGACGTCCATTAAAGACGTGTTCGCTAAAGGGACCGCTGATGGAAAAAGAACCAGCGGTGGTTCGAGATAACAACGTAATAACGCTCCATGGTAGGTTATTTTTATCTTAATTACTTCTCTCTTTTGACAAACAAACTTCGAAGGGGTTATGTATTTACCTGCCTGTGACTGGACATGAAAAAACTATGATATTCTGCATATGAAGGTAAAATGGACTATTAAAAACCGATCTAGTGCAGTCATTATTTTATAATTAAAACATACTGTGGGTAGTAACGGCCGTGTAAAGAAAATACCGTAAAGCCGGTATAATTCTTTAATAAACCGTGATAAAAACTTTTTGCCGTACCGCCCAGCCCGCGTGGCCGAGACCTTCCAGCAGACGTCACGTTGTGTTGACATGAACGCGTCCTGTGATTGGATAAGGACTCGTAATGTGTTATGTAATGCGTATGTGTGATTTTGTATGGACTCTAGAGCCGTGGCGTCGTACTGATGGTATTATGAGGTGTAGTTATGGACTGAGTAGAAAATCCCTGAAGGCCAGAGGTGAAAGTCACAGCCTGCCACTGCATTTCTTACACGTTCAGTGGAACTCATGCAAGGAAACTGAGAACCTTTGTAAAGGTTTAAGGATGTTTAAGGAACTCTGCCACCTACAGTCTCAGCCTGGTGAGATCCCAGCTGGTCTCCATCATCAGTAGACAGACACCTGATGACATGTCTCAGTCCTTGGGATGTGATGCTCCAGGTTTCTTTAAAATACATTTATAATAATCAACAAGCTGATTTTTGTCTCACTTTTTTCCTCACTCAGCCACAGCTGTGTAGAGCTTTGTGATGTTCATGAAAGCATAAAGATCATTTAGAGCAGATTTTAAAGAAACAGTTCCTAATTTTCTAGAGAATATAAAGAAATTCAAGGCAGACAAAGACAGGATTATAAGGAAAATAAACAAATTCTCCAGTATGATCATGTGAGTGAGAACTCTGAGTTTTACCATGAAAACAGATGCATTAACTACATTTGTTCCCATATAACTTGTAAGGCGAGTCTACAGAATACATGAATAAACATCAGGAAAGCTGGTGGAACACACTGTATAATCATTAGACATAGATCTGCTCTCCTAACTCCTCCTTCAACGGAGATGCCATGGCAACTGAAGCCAAAAAGCCACAGAAATGGCTGCAGGCTGAAGTGAAACTTTACTCCACGAGTCTCATGCAATCCAAACAGCCCCAAGTGAAGCTGCTCCAACAAGAACTAGGCTACTTTTCAAAAAGTTTTTCACAAAAGGTGTTACTAAAAAGAGTTTCCCACAATACAAAAAATACAGGATTAGTACAAATTACACAAAAAACTCAAATGTGTCCTTTATCTACCGCAGTTTAGACTGTGTGTGTGTGTGTGTGTGTGTGTGTGTGTGTGTGTGTGTGTGTGTGTGTGTGTGTTGCAGCTTGGACCACAACTAGCGTTTGGGCTCAGCCTAGAGTATTGGGAATAGCCTAGAGTGTGTGGAATTCAGTTAGCCTAGCTTGGTGCTAACGTGGCCCTGCAGGCCGTTGTCATTTCAAGCATTTCACTCCATTTTTTAGGGTCAAAGGTGTTCATTCAAAATGTGAACATCTGATATATATTTTTAATATATGCACAAAGACGAATGTTACATGAGGATTTAAAGACACTGGACTTCTGCTGCAACCATCAGGAACCCAGTGGACATGAGACTTGTGCAGGTCGTCTAGTCTGACATGTTTTGAGAGATCGGCGATTAAATCAAAATAAAAAACAGTTCAGAACAAGTTTAGTCATCTTCTTGCAACAGTTGTAGACAAAAACACAAAAAGTATTCAGAGGAGTTTCTAAAACGTTTAAAACTCTCTGCACATGGGCTGTGTCCGGATTCAGGGGTAGGACGCTCCTGAGGACGTGGACTTGCTGGTCTACCTAGGTTGGGTCCTTGCTCGACCGCTAAGAACGGAAATAAGCGGCTCTGAATTCAGACGGTCTAGCCTCATACTTATCCCCGCCCCTCAGTCCAGTCGCTTAGCAACCGTGACAGCGCCGACAGAAAGGCTAAAGCTAATAAAATGGATCTAAAGAGACACTTTAAGCTCTTTTATGGTGACTTATTTCCTAAACTTTCATTTAAAACATTCAAGCTAGCTTACATTGATTTATTGTCTTAAATTACATGAAAAATAAAACATTCAACCTCTTTTCTGGAGATTTTTATTATTAAACTTCATATAAAGATAAGCAAAAAATTCCTAAACACAAGCTTTTTATCATCTTTTGAGAAACTGACATTTAAAACTGGACTGCTCTCTGGTTTTTCTGCTACTGCTGCAAAACTGAACCAGTATAATCCAACTGTGTCCTGTGTTGTAAATTCAATAAAGTTGAGAGAAAAAAAAAGTAGAATCCAACGGCCGGCACGCAGAGCATCCTGGGATAGCCTTGGCCAGCGAGGATACACCAGACCCGTCCTCGAAATTAGGGTGGAGCGAGGACACATGAATGACTATCCTTAGAATTCGGACAGCACTCGTCGCGGCGCTGTGACGTCATCGGCCTCGAAACGCGTCCTCAGAAGCGTCCTACCCCTGAATTCAGACACAGCCTTCCTCTCAGGAGCCTGAACACTGAGCATGTTTCACCATTTCTATCACTGAGTTTCTAGGAGCTCTCTTGAACAGCATTAGTAGTTTCCTCATAAAGCTGCTGTATTTAATCCTATACAGGCTTCCTGGTTCTGGAGTGGTAAGTGCAGATTGTATTTAGTTTTATTACTGTTGAATTGTTTTATAATTGGAAAATTAATGTCATAGAAAAGTAAATTGCTGTTATATTAACAATAGCCAGAATGTTTAAAAATGGTAAAAATCAGAGTTTTCTAATAATGATGTGATGTGATACATATTATTGGTATCTTTTACCTAAAAAGCTCCACTTTTTGTGTCGTGTTTTGAATCAGATGATTAGAAAACCGTCTTTAGGAGCAGGTTGTGTGTTTTGGTTTCCTGATGGATGATGGGTTTTTATCGTACAGACTCCACCCCCCCACCCCATTCTGTCCAGGGAAGAAGAGCCAGGACAGAGGAGCCCTGGGGCCAGCAGCCCAGGTCACCTCATCCAGAGGAGTCACACTCTAATTCATCTGTCAGAGCCGGCACAAAGGCAACACACACACACACACACACACACACACACACACGTACACCAGCTAACAGCATCGCGTGGGGACATAACTTTATCACACACCCCCACTTAGCAGGACGGCGGGGTGACGGTAACTCACTTTAGCGGCTTTCAGAAGGATCTCCCTCTCCTGCTCGTCCTTCCTCTGCTTCTCCATTCTCTCCAGCTGCTCGAAGAACCGAAGCTGCGAGCGAACGTCTCCAGACTGCTCGTAACACTCGTCATCCTGCAGAGGAGAGGCAACGTTATCACAACGCTAGCACCAGAAGTACTAGTAGCAGTAAAACAGGAATGATCCCAAAAGCAGAGTAAACTGACCTAAAGAGGTATTCAGTGTCAGTCACAACCAAAATGATTCAGAAATGTACTAATTACAACGGCAAGGCCTCCGAGAGGCTGCCCTGCTCTAGACGACAACACTGTCCAACACTGAAATAGTTTTATGATTCTCACAACAATAAAAGTTTAAGTGGGAAGAAGACAATCTGAAGAGACGACGTCAGAATGGTGGCAGAACATTTGTCTAAAATCAGTGCATAAAAAGTAGGGTGACCAAACGTCCTCTTTTCCCCGGACATGTCCACTTTTCACGTGCTCTCCGGAGCATCTTGGGGGTTTTCAGAGATCAATGAAAATGTCCGGGTTTTATCGCTTTCACTGGAAATAGGATTTTCAGAGAAATCCATTCCACCTGATTCATTAGAAATTGCACAGATCACTGAAATCCACTCCATGTTTTCCTGGTTACACTGCTCCGGTACTAAACCGATCAAAGTGATTGACAGGTGGGTTGTCAATAAAGACGACGGACGCGCGTGAACAAAGAAAAGTGTTGTTTTTTTTAAGCGCGTGAGCTTCGGTGCAGAGCAGCTCAGGAGTTCACGCTGTAACCAGTCAGCGCTGCTCCTCCTCCTACCTGGACCGGAGACCAAGAAAACTGAATCCCAGCAGAAGCAGACTGGGACCAGAACCAGAGACTTACTGGAGGGTCAGACTGGGGAGGCACAGCAGGAATAATAAGAACTGAATGACCAGAGGAGGCAAATCCCCCACAAATAATCACATCTAGGGTCTCTAATAAAAATGTAAATGCACCTAAATAAAGTAGGTATTCTGATCCAATCTGTTGTTCTTAATAAAAATTAACGTTCTAGATAAACACAATAGCTAAAACTGAATTCTTACTAGGAGAAACTCTCACTTTAAATACATATAATTCAACTGTTACAGTAAAATGTTTTACTTTAATGGATCAAATGAAAACATTAAATCAGCTGTCATTAATTTTATAATAATATCTGAACGTACATTAAACTAGTACTATTTTCATTTCAGAGAGGTAGAACTTCAGTCTTCTGACGAACAATCAGGTTCTTGATATTTTTTTCAAATAGTTGATGTCACTTATTTAATTCCTCCTATCCATAAAGCTGTTTAGCCTGAAATAGTCCATTGAAAATGACATCATGACTAGTAACAGTTGAATTACAACTACTTAACTAAACACTATCAAAACGTTTCACAAATGAACCAAGTTTCCTCTTTTTCAAATATCAAAATATGGTCACCCTAGTGAATCCTGCACCAGTCGACCAGCAAACATTTACCCATGAACCAGTTTAACTGAACTAAACTGATCTCCCTTCACGATGAAAGGAAGAGAATGAAACAGAAAAAGCTAATTAATCTTCACAAATAAGAAAAGTGAAACATGCAAAGGTTTTTAGGCTTATAGAACATAAAAGATGACTTTTTAAACAGCGGACCATCACTACTTTGTGTTGAATGTTGGTGAGTCGATGTTTTACTGATCATTTATGGACAGTGAGTAAAAACGTTTGAGACTTTCTGACCTGCTGAATTCATCCCACCTCCGTTTCCTAGGCGACTAACTTTTTGTTAATATGAAGCATAATGGAGCCACTCGGATGAAAGGGAGAGTCCCAGATTCAAGAATAAAGTCAAAAGAAGGTCAAATGTGATGAAAGCAGCTTCAGTTTGGTTGTTTATGTAGTAAAACTTCACCCCAAACCCTCGTTTATAATGTAAGGAAGTAAAGTTTATTTATATGGCGCCTAACGTACTTAATGTAGCAATCAGCTAAAACACTTCTTCTTCACAGCTTAACTCACTGCTGCCACATAAAGCAGCTGCCAACTTTGAGAGAATATTTATTTTCTGACATGAAGGTGAAGTTCAGACTAAAGCGGTGGCGTGAGGTCGTTTTAAAACGGTTTGCTTTGATTTTAGGCTTCCAACCAGCTTCAGCCGACATTCGTTTACAGACAAAAAGTTTTCAGACGACTAAAACACAACCGGCTGTCGCACACATCAACACTTAACACACAAACTTTTTCTATTTACAGACTCTTTGCTTCACCTCCCATGTGGGAAATGAAAAGTGTAAAAACAACTTTTGTAGGTCATTAAAAGTTAATAGGATAATTGCTTATTTCTCATGTTGTTGTGTGACTTCACGCCTCTGTTCTCGTCTTCCTCTTGATATCTATGTCGTCTCCTCTCGCCTGCTGCCTGTGTGTGTGTGTGTGTGTGTGTGTGTGTGTGCGTGCTCCATGTGGAGATGAGAGAAGCTGAATGGCACAGCGACACATCAGAGGAGACTCCTCGCCCCCTCCCAGTCTCATCCAGCCTCCCTCCTCTTTGTTGCGGCGCTGAGCCTGCACTCTCCTGCTGAAGCCCGGCTGCTCTTTAAGGCCGCTTTGTCGTTTGGTCTTTCTCTGTCGCTTTCTCTCTTCTTGTTTTCTTTTTTTTTCGCTGATGTCAACAAAGTGGCTTCACAGAGATTCGTGCCTCTCCCGAACACACCTCATTTAAAAAACCACAAAAAAGGCGGCGAACGAGTGGAAAGAAGCAGCACAAAACGAGACGGGGACAAAACCGTGGCGATGCTCTTCCTCTCGCCTCGTCCTCCTCCCGTCTTGGCATCGAGAAAAACACATTTTCAAAGTTTCCCTGAGTTCACCTAACAATGCAAAGACTCAGCCTTGTAGTTTAGATGGGTTGTACTTTAATGTAGACCAATTAAATGTGGTTACATTCATGGCTGTGAGAGGTAAAGGTTCCAGTAACGAGGAAAGTCTGCAGGTGAACGAGCACTGACTGAACTAAACTCCCAGCTCGTCTGTGGATCAGCCAGAGGGCGTTTAAAGAGCTCTGTGGGTTTATGTTAGTGGAAGGAACACTTGGGTTTGGGTTTGGGAGGTAGTGTGTGTATCTGAGGATAAACTGATACTGTTGAAGTGTTTGATGCTGTGTGAGCTGCAAAGTTTACAATACTCCATTACCTAAAGAGGCACCAAGATGTTTTTAGCTAATGTGAGACGGGCCTTTGTGTTGGTTTTGGTCAGACGAGGTTCTGACCTTTGAAAATTTAGTCTCGTCTTTTTCTTACTGCTGACCTCTGACCTTAACTTGAACCCAGTGAGGTCTGCTGGGCTTTAGATGATGTTCTGGGTTCTTTGATTCTTGAAATGATTTAGAACAGGACATGAAGTGTTGGTTTTTTAGATCCTTTAGCCTCCTTCATGTTGTCAGCCACCATTAGCAGCTGTTAGCTTTCCTCTCGGGTAATCCTGGACTTGGGTTCTTCTGGCTCTCTGCCAGGCTTATAAAGCACTGGGGGAAACCCTGGTGTCCGCACCGCAGTCGCAAGAAATCTACCCCACACCGGCTGTGGTTTTGTTGCAGAACGTCTCCGGCACTTTGACTCTGCAGGAGCGCCAAATCTCAGCTTCACCGAGTTCACGCGATAACAGGTACGCGTAAAAACAGCAGCTGGTAAGCTGATGCTTCTTCCTACTCCCTTTTGAACATGTGTAAAAGAAAAAAAAAAGAGAAAATTTCTGAATGGCAGTCATGTCATTGACCATCACTATTGTTATTATGATGGAGATTAGTAATCGTTTGTTATATGTTGATATGCATTTTTTTCTTCTTCTTTTTTTCCCCGTTACTTATATGTGTGTATGTGTGTATATATATATATATATATATATATATATATATATGTATTCTACATTGTTTCATGGACGCATGTTCAAATAAACCAAACAAACAAACAAACTCGTCTTCTCGTTTTTTGTTGAGGAGTATTTGTTCACTTTGCTTGTTCTACAACGGGTAAGCACACTTTGTTTTTAGATAGTTTAATGTTTTGCTTAATGATGTCTTGTGTTGTTTCTTTGTCTTTTAAGTATCCAGATCGTGTTAACGTTAGGAACGTAGCTAAAGGTTTAATGTAGAAAAATACACCTCGCCCACTAGTGTTTCACTTCAGTAATGTCTTTAACCTGATGAAGATCTGCATGCGGCGTCTGGAAAAAATAGACTTGTTGCGGGACGTTAACTTTGCTCCGCAACCGCACCGGAGTCGGTCTGAAGGCTCTTAATGGAATCAATGGTTTTTAATCTGGGCGGAGTCCGCACCGCACCGCAACCGGATCCGGCACCTTCATAGAGTCACAGTTCAGACATGTTTAAATGTGTACTGATAAACGCTGAGTCATGTTTAAAGACTGGTCTCTCTTTATCTGAGGTCAGACCTTCCTGTCACTGCAGTCTCATTTCCTGGGGAAATGATTTACTTGACAACTTTATTTATATTAAACGTTATAAAACAAGAAGCTGGATCTTTCAGCCATAACACTTTACTAACAACAAAAACAGTTTGACTCAAAGAAAATTTGGTGAAAAAAAGAGCAAATCAATCCAAGCTCTAACTCAGGGGTCAGGAACCTATGGCTCTCGAGCCATATGTGGCTCTTTTGATGGGTTATGCATATGCAGAGTCACATCCTCCGCTGATGTAGAGGCTGCTCAGCCTCTACAAAGGGTTGCCAAATCCATCAAACCAGCCCCTCCCGAGCGACTTCAGCCCAGTGAGGGCAGAAGCCTCAACCAGGTTGATATTTACAATATCACAAAGGGAAAGACTGCATATGGCTCCCAGACAATTCACACAAACCACAGTGTTAAAAATAAAAAACATTCTCGTGCATTTTAATAACAAATAAAGGACATGCCTCTGTCAGCAAGAACTGTTCACGACCGCACAATCATGATGGCAAATCAAGTGGAGGAAACACAAGTGAAGGACAGAAATACAGCGCCATTCTTTTCCCTTGCTTTCGATGAGTCAACAGACGGAAGCCATTTATCCCAATTCAGCGTGATTGCAAGGTATGTTGCCGGGAACGATCTGCATGAGGGAAGTCTTGTTGTTTTGCCAATGAATGGGACAACACGAGGGGAGGATTTATTCAAGGCTTTCATTGAGTTCGCTAAAGAAAAAAATCTCCCGATGGATAAACTCGTTTCGGTGTGTACTGATGGTGCACCTTGCATGGTGGCTCTCGGGGAAATACATTTTAAAATATTTGGCTTTCATGGCTCTCTCAGCTAAAAAGGTTCCCTACCCCTGGTCTAACTGAATGTATATATCTATAATAGATATATGTGTACGTATATGAGTTTTGATCCTGACACATCTTGACACAGAGGTAAATCAATAACATCTGATCTGAGGTTGTTTTGCTCGCTGTGCTTCAGTTTTCTGAGTCAAGTGATGACACAAGGCACCAACATATTAAAATCTAGGTCTCTTTAAGTTATACTTTCAAAATGATGCAGCTGGATCTACAGTTATGGTAGAAAATAAATACATTAAAGTTCAAATGATTCAGTTTCAGGACAACATCTTCTTACAAGGTCTTCAAGTTATCCTGATACGACTTCAAATTAAATATTTTCTTTATTCATTTTAAAAAAGAGCAAATGCTGCAGCAGTAGTGAGGGGAAAACTGTGGGCATTCGTTAGCAGGAATTAAGAAAAATAAATGACATTAAAGAATCAGGAGGGCCTTTACTTCAAAGCTGTCTTTCTTATTTTGGTGTGAGATCAGGTCAGGCGATGGCCTCTAACGTGACCCAGGATGGATCCGTTTTCCACTTCAGAAGGTGGTCTGACACCTGGACTGGAATATGTTCTCATAACGATCCTGGGTGGAGTCACACCTGGACTTAGAGCTGCTCGCATGTGATTGGAGCCATTTTACTCAGAAAGTTCAAAAAGGTCTGACAACACAAGCTCACTTACCAACAGGAGATAACTCAGGTCCATGCATCTGAATGAGACTCTGCTTGTTCACTTAAATACAATTTGGCAAATTTTTATTTTTATTTTACCACAAAGGGCTGCATGGGGGTGCAGTTGGCAGCACCATTGCCTCTCAACAAGAAGGTCATGGGTTCACGTCCCAGCTCCAGCTCTGTGTGGAGTTAGCATGTTCTCACTGGTATTCTGGTTTCCTCCCACAGACCAAAAACACGCCTGTTAGGTCGACTTGTGACTAAATTGTGAGCAGAGGCGTTTGTTTAGTTGTCTCGTCCATCGGTCGGTCAGGCGGACGGATTTTAACACAAAAACGGTTTCACATTCTCCGTCACGAGAAAATACTGAGAACTGTTTCCAGTCTGTGTAGAAACTTTCAGGAGTCTCATGACAGGGACGGTTCTACCAGTGACTGTCCACTGAGGACAGATTTATTATACATCATGTGTCCACTCTCGGTGTGTGTGTGTGTGTGTGTGTGTGTGTGTGTGTGTGTGTGTGTGTGTGTGTGTGTGTGTGTGTGTGTGTGTGTGTCCTTCCTACCTTACAGGAGTCGAGTCGATGCTGTGCAATAATAGAAACTTTTTCCACAAGAGTGCGAAGTCGTGACTGTGTAGCATGAGAGATGAATGTCACCGCTTCTGAGGAAACTTCCGTCACTCCAAACTTCTTCGCTGTGAAACAAAAGAACCAGATTTGATCATGTTGATGCAGAAGGAAGAGTTTCTAATAGTTACCAGCAACTCGTTTGTTCCTTCATTCTCCAAACATTAAGCTATTAAATAATATGGAAGCAAAATGAATCCTTTGAATGTAAAACAACCTGTTTTCATTGACTAAATATTTAAACTGGGCAACACAGGAGCTCTAAACGCCAACATCAACTTTGTAGAACTCGAGACTAAAGGTCTACGCTTTGATATATAAACTGTTTAAGAATAAAGAGAACCAAGATTAACAACAATTTATGTAGAAAATATGACAACAAGTTAATAAGACCCCTCACCTCCAGTTTATTAGAGGAGAGTCTGAGCTGAATAACTCGTTTATGGAAGCTTTGGTGTCACTCGATTTCAGAGAAATGTAGCCTCAACAAATAAGCTACATCCTCTGAACTTTGACCTCTGTTGACCATCACAACAATAATCCATCTTTTTCCCAATAACTTGGAATACAATGACTCTTGGATTATGTTTTAACCTGAATCAAGATCCCTACAGGTGTCCTACTGTCCACTTTCAGGTGTCCACTTCCCAGATGACCCACTGGACACCGGCTGTGTTAATAAAACACTCTTTAAAGATGTCTCTTCTGTAACACCACAGACTGGTGTTCACACTGTAATCTCTTGTTTACAGAACATTCTCTTGTAGTGTTCCTGCTCAGGGTCACCTACACACTCACACTCAAAGTGTTATAATGCTTCTCTGCTATTTTCATGCATTTCTACATTTATAATGTGAGTGTTTAACGGGCGGAAGTCATATGTGAGTTGGTAACTCCCTCACAGTTCCCTATCCAATCAGAGCCGTCCACCAGTCCACTAACTCAGTTTTGATTAGTACACTTAATATCTTCTGATTGGTTGAATTTAAGATAACTCTTCTCAAAACTAATATTCAGTTCCGGTACGAATCAGTCTTTTGCTACAGTCTCGGTCTCGGTCTGAGCTACAGCCTGAATGTAGCTGAGCCGCTATCTTCAGAGTCTTAGCTGAACCTCCATCAGCTTTGAACAAGGCCTTGAGAGACCTGCTTGTGTCTCTCCCTCACCACGGGAACTGATCAGAAATGACTTCAGCATGCCTGCTGAAATGCCTCCCTTGCTGACCGGGACGTATCCACGGACTGCCCGGCGAGGTCCTCGGCGGCCACGCCTTCCAGGACCACCACTCCGAGTCTGGGGACTCCAGCCTCAGCTCGTGGAGAAACCAACGCCTGCCAGATCCAGGAGCGTCCACCTTTCAGTGAGCGAACACCACTTTCTGATCGAGAGGTTTGCTTTGATAAAGCTTAGTTCTTCCAAACTAAATTAAGCCAAACCAAATTCCATAACAACTCAAATTAGCCCTAAAGTGACTCTTAAAGTCCCAACTAGGTTAACTAAATTAACTAACTTCCCTAGTCATTAAAACATATGCTACGGTCCATTAAAACTCACAATTAACCATCTTTAACATCCTCAACATGTTTAAGAATATTAATTGTGTTTACATCAAACTTTCAAACTGTCTTATTTGTCTGTGTTCTTAGGTTTTTCAAATTAAATGATTGTTCAATCTTTATGGTCTCAGCTCCACATTATTAATAAGGTATTTCAATTCACTGTACTCTTTCAAAGAACCTAGATACCTTCAATAAATATTAGCTATTATCAGGGTTAAATGACAGTTTGTCACTTTCCATTATAATCCAAAAATAAGCTAATGTTTATCTGAAGAGGGTGTAGTTAAAATAATTAATAGTTATTTCCAAACGCTACAGAAACCATCAGTCCTACCGCAGTGAGACATAGCAGGTGGAACCAGACTAAATGTCTACGTTTTGATGTGTGATTGTCCTAAAATGTTGTGGGTGAGAGACAAGTGTTTGTTTGCAAAAGATTTGAACATTTTAAACACTTCAAAAGAGAGTGTGACATCATCAACCGTCCTGTAGAAAATAGGCATATTAAAATGACAGATCAGTCTTTTCTTTCTGTGACCAATCACAGCTCCCAGCGGGGTGAGGGTCCTCACCTGGTCTGACAAAAATCACATAGTTGCACATGAGGAGATGAAGTTGATCTAAAGTGTATGATGTACTAGTACTACCAGTAATCACTGCACACTACTCCAGATTAAACCTGATGTTTTGATGCAGGTTCTTTCCAAAGCTGAGGGCTGTGAAAATGGACGAATGTTGTGACAGAACAGTAATAAGTGTGCTTCATTGGTTATGCATTGGTACCTTATTAAAACACAAAACAGGTGAGAAATGATTGTTTTTAACAGAATTACTCACACACACACACACTCACACACACACACACACACACTCGAGCACTCTAAAACCATAAAGAAAAGACCAGAGCTTTCATTCCCAGTAATACACACATAGTACTAACACACACACACACACACACACACACACTCACAGAGCGCTGTCTGGATTAGTGTGTGCAATTAACTACCAGAGAGACGACGCGTCGGACAGAGAAGTTCATTTGCTTCACGTTCTTAGTGAGCACTGACGAGCTAAGCCCCTTCCGGTGAGCAAACGACACTGACCATCTCTTCCTGCAGAAGGATAATTTAGTTTTCTTGGAGCAAAATTCATCTGAAACAAAAGAGGAGGAGGACAGACTTTGGTAGACTTACTATCTGTTTCCAACTTCCTTTTAAATTATTCCATTAACATAATTTTCTCTCTGGCACCCTTTTAAGTAAACCACACCAATTATTTAAATCAGCTGAACAATGCATACAATCCTCAACGGCTGAAGCTTTGAAACAGATGGAGGGAGCCATGTTAGTCCTATAATTACAGTGGAAATACATGTGGCAATGTCACAAGGTTGCAGAAAAGCGCTAACAGGCTTCTACTCACTAAAAATACAATCTTTCAGGGACATTAATATTTAAGAAAAAGTTTAAGAGACTCAGCCACAGAGAGAGAGACGTTTCTGCGAGTAAAAACATTTTTTAGATTGCAATGATACTAATTATTATTCTTCACCTAGAAAAAGAACAGACTAATGATCTGCGCCGCCTTAAATACTTGCTGCATGACTCCAACCAGAGGA
This sequence comes from Callopanchax toddi, assembly GCA_006937965.1. NCBI lineage: Eukaryota > Metazoa > Chordata > Actinopteri > Cyprinodontiformes > Nothobranchiidae > Callopanchax > Callopanchax toddi. The sequence continues at coordinate 717,861 of SSNR01000279.1, forward strand.
TAATAGGATGGATTTGCACCAAAGGCTGCGACATTTGCAATTCTGTTTAGATTTCACCCCAAAATGTCTCCCTGGGTGTCTTTACCAGCCACAGTCACAACAAGATTGTATAAATGGGTGTCTTGAGAGGTTCACATCTCTTCTACAGGAATTAGTAGGGAAATGTCTCATGGTAACACAGACTGTGTGGAAATTTTAAAATAAAACCACCCGTGAACGACGTTTAAAAGGATATGTAGCATCAGGTGCTGCTCCTGATGATCAGACTCTGGGTTTGGGTTCAGACCGTGACCCAGAACAAGTTGTCATCTTCCTAGAAAGGCTCATTATGTTGCTTTAATCCTGCAGATTTAGAGCTCTGACTGGTAGGCGTGGGCAGTGTTATGGTAATACCGTACACCAGGTATCAAAATCTGGATACCGCCCAAGTCCACTGACAATCACAATGAACTTCCCAGGAAAAAACTGTTAAAATAAACATCTACAGAACATGGGAGTGTTTGAGTAAAAAGTTTAATATTAATAAATCTAAATACTTTATTAAACCCAGAGGGTTTAGTAACTCATTTAAGGTGTTTTTTTTAGAAGTATTATAGATGTTTTTTCTAGAAGGAAGGATCTCCATAGTGGTCTGTGATGGACAGGAAGGATCTTCTAGTGGTCGGAGATGGACAGGAAGGACCTTCTAGTGGTCTGTGATGGACAGGAAGGATCTTCTAGTGGTCGGAGATGGACAGGAAGGACCTTCTAGTGGTCTGTGATGGACAGGAAGGATCTTCTGTAGTGGTCTGTGACAGACAAGAAGGATCTTCTAGTGGTCGGAGATGGACAGGAAGGACCTTCTAGTGGTCTGTGATGGACAGGAAGGACCTTCTAGTGGTCTGTGATGGACAGGAAGGCTCTCCTGTAGTGGACTGTGATGGACAGGAAGGATCTTCTGTAGAGGTCTGTGATGGACAGGAAGGCTCTCCTGTAGTGGACTGTGACGGACAAGAAGGATCTTCTAGTGGTCGGAGATGGACAGGAAGGACCTTCTAGTGGTCTGTGACGGACAAGAAGGATCTTCTAGTGGTCTGTGATGGAGAGGAAGGACCTTCTAGTGGTCTGTGATGGACAGGAAGGACCATCTAGTCGTCTGTGATGGACAGGAAGGATCTTCTAGTGGTATGTGATGGACAGGAAGGCTCTCCTGTAGTGGACTGTGATGGACAGGAAGGATCTTCTAGTGGTCTGTGATGGACAGGAAGGATCTTCTAGTGGTCTGTGATGGACAGGAAGGACCTTCTAGTGGTCTGTGATGGACAGGAAGGCTCTCCTGTAGTGGACTGTGATAGACAGGAAGGATCTTCTAGTGGTCTGTGATGGACAGGAAGGATCTTCTAGTGGTCGGAGATGGACAGGAAGGATCTTCTAGTGGTCTGTGATGGACAGGAAGGACCTTCTAGTGGTCTGTGATGGACAGGAAGGATCTTCTAGTGGTCTGTGATGGACAGGAAGGACCTTCTAGTGGTCTGTGATGGACAGGAAGGACCTTCTAGCTGTCTGTGATGGACAGGAAGGATCTCCTGTAGTGGTCTGTGATGGACAGGAAGGATCTTCTAGTGGTCTGTGATGGACAGGAAGGACCTTCTAGTGGTCTGTGATGGACAGGAAGGATCTCCTGTAGTGGTCTGTGATGGACAGGAAGGATCTCCTGTAGTGGTCTGTGATGGACAGGAAGGATCTTCTAGTGGTCTGTGATGGACAGGAAGGACCTTCTAGTGGTCTGTGATGGACAGGAAGGACCTTCTAGTGGTCTGTGATGGACAGGAAGGATCTTCTAGTGGTCTGTGATGGACAGGAAGGATCTCCTGTAGTGGTCTGTGATGGACAGGAAGGATCTTCTAGTGGTCTGTGATGGACAGGAAGGACCTTCTAGTGGTCTGTGATGGACAGGAAGGATCTTCTAGTGGTCTGTGATGGACAGGAAGGATCTCCTGTAGTGGTCTGTGATGGACAGGAAGGATCTCCTGTAGTGGTCTGTGATGGACATGAAGGATCTCCTGTAGTGGTCTGTGATGGACAGGAAGGATCTTCTAGTGGTCTGTGATGGACA
>SSNR01000279.1:720557-746724 GCA_006937965.1 Callopanchax toddi
GATGGACAGGAAGGACCTTCTAGTGGTCTGTGATGGACAGGAAGGACCTTCTAGTGGTCTGTGATGGACAGGAAGGATCTCCTGTAGTGGTCTGTGATGGACAGGAAGGATCTCCTGTAGTGGTCTGTGATGGACAGGAAGGATCTTCTAGTGGTCTATGATGGACAGGAAGGATCTTCTAGTGGTCTGTGATGGACAGGAAGGATCTCCTGTAGTGGTCTGTGATGGACATGAAGGGTCTCCTGTAGTGGTCTGTGATGGACAGGAAGGATCTTCTAGTGGTCTATGATGGACAGGAAGGATCTTCTAGTGGTCTGTGATGGACAGGAAGGATCTTCTAGTGGTCTGTGATGGACAGGAAGGATCTCCTGTAGTGGTCTGTGATGGACAGGAAGGATCTCCTGTAGTGGTCTGTGATGGACAGGAAGGATCTTCTAGTGGTCTATGATGGACAGGAAGGATCTTCTAGTGGTCTGTGATGGACAGGAAGGTCCTTCTAGTGGTCTGTGATGGACAGGAAGGATCTTCTAGTGGTCTATGATGGACAGGAAGGATCTTCTAGTGGTCTGAGATGGACAGGAAGGACCTTCTAGTGGTCTGTGATAGACAGGAAGGATCTCCTGTAGTGGTCTGTGATGGACAGGAAGGATCTCCTGTAGTGGTCTGTGATGGACAGGAAGGATCTCCTGTCGTGGTCTGTGATGGACAGGAAGGATCTTCTAGTTGTCTGTGATGGACAGGAAGGATCTTCTAGTGGTCTGTGATGGACAGGAAGGACCTTCTAGTGGTCTGTGATGGAGAGGGAGGGTCTTGTAGTGGTCTGTGATGGACAGGAAGGATCTCCTGTAGTGGTCTTTGGTGGGCATGAAGGATCTCCTGTAGTGGTCTGTGATGGACAGGAAGGACCTTCTAGTGGTCTGTGATGGACAGGAAGGATCTTCTAGTGGTCTGTGATGGACAGGAAGGATCTTCTAGTGGTCTGTGATGGACAGGAGGGATCTTCTAGTGGTCTGTGATGGACAGGAAGGATCTTCTAGTGGTCTGTGATGGACAGGAAGGACCTTCTAGTGGTCTGTGATGGACAGGAAGGATCTCCTGTCGTGGTCTGTGATGGACAGGAAGGACCTTCTAGTGGTCTGTGATAGACAGGAAGGATCTCCTGTAGTGGTCTGTGATGGACAGGAAGGATCTCCTGTAGTGGTCTGTGATGGACAGGAAGGATCTTCTAGTGGTCTATGATGGACAGGAAGGATCTTCTAGTGGTCTGAGATGGACAGGAAGGACCTTCTAGTGGTCTGTGATGGACAGGAAGGATCTCCTGTCGTGGTCTGTGATGGACAGGAAGGATCTCCTGTAGTGTCTGTGATGGACAGGAAGGACCTTCTAGTGGTCTGAGATGGACAGGAAGGATCTTCTAGTGGTCTGTGATGGACAGGAAGGACCTTCTAGTGGTCTGTGATGGACAGGAAGGATCTCCTGTCGTGGTCTGTGATGGACAGGAAGGATCTTCTGTAGGGGTCTGTGATGGACAGGAAGGATCTTCTAGTGGTCTGTGATGGACAGGAAGGATCTTCTAGTGGTCTGTGATGGACAGGAAGGATCTTCTAGTGGTCTGTGATGGACAGGAAGCATCTCCTAGTGATCTGTGATGGACAGGAAGGATCTCCTGTTGTGGTCTGTGATGGACAGGAAGGATCTCCTGTAGTGGTCTGTGATGGACAGGTAGGATCTCCTGTAGTGGTCTGTGATGGACAGGAAGGACCTTCTAGTGGTCTGTGATGGACAGGAAAGACCTTCTAGTGGTCTGTGATGGACAGGAAGGATCTTCTAGTGGTCGGTGATGGACAGGAAGGTCCTTCTAGTGGTCTGTGATGGACAGGAAGGATCTCCTGTCGTGGTCTGTGATGGACAGGAAGGATCTTCTAGTGGTCTGTGATGGACAGGAAGGACCTTCTAGTGGTCTGTGATGGACAGGAAGGATCTTCTAGTGGTCTGTGATGGACAGAAAGGATCTCCTGTTGTGGTCTGTGATGTACAGGAAGGAGCTCCTGTAGTGGTCTGTGATGGACAGGAAGGATCTTCTAGTGGTCTGTGATGGACAGGAAGGATCTTCTAGTGGTCTGTGATGGACAGGAAGGATCTTCTAGTGGTCTGTGATGGACAGGAAGGACCTTCTAGTGGTCTGTGATGGACAGGAAGGACCTTCTAGTGGTCTGTGATGGAAAGGAAGGACCTTCTAGTGGTCTGTGATGGACAGGAAGGTTCTTCTGTAGTGGTCTGTGATGGACAGGAAGGATCTTCTGTAGTGGTCTGTGATGGACAGGAAGGATCTTCTAGTGGTCTGTGATGGACAGGAAGGATCTTCTCTAGTGGTCTGTGATGGACAGGAAGGCTCTCCTGTAGTGGTCTGTGATGGACAGGAAGGATCTTCTAGTGGTCTGTGATGGACAAGAAGGATCTTCTAGTGGTCGGAGATGGACAGGAAGGACCTTCTAGTGGTCTGTGATGGACAGGAAGGATCTTCTAGTGGTCTGAGATGGACAGGAAGGACCTTCTAGTGGTCTGTGTTGGACAGGAAGGATCTTCTGTCGTGGTCTGTGATGTACAGGAAGGATCTTCTGTAGTGGTCTGTGATGGACAGGAAGGATCTTCTAGTGGTTTGTGATGGACAGGAAGGATCTTCTAGTGGTCTGTGATGGACAGGAAGGATCTTCTAGTGGTCTGTGATGGACAGGAAGGATCTTCTGTAGTGGTCTGTGATGGACAGGAAGGCTCTCCTGTAGTGGTCTGTGATGGACAGGAAGGATCTCCTGTAGTGGTCTGTGATGGACAGGAAGGATCTTCTAGTGGTCTATGATAGACAGGAAGGATCTTCTAGTGGTCTGAGATGGACAGGAAGGACCTTCTAGTGGTCTGTGATGGACAGGAAGGACCTTCTAGTGGTCTGTGATAGACAGGAAGGATCTCCTGTAGTGGTCTGTGATGGACAGGAAGGATCTCCTGTAGTGGTCTGTGATGGACAGGAAGGATCTTCTAGTGGTCTATGATGGACAGGAAGGATCTTCTAGTGGTCTGAGATGGACAGGAAGGACCTTCTAGTGGTCTGTGATGGACAGGAAGGATCTCCTGTCGTGGTCTGTGATGGACAAGAAGGACCTTCTTGTGGTCTGTGATGGACAGGAAGGATCTCCTGTAGTGGTCTGTGATGGACAGGAAGGATCTCCTGTAGTGGTCTGTGATGGACAGGAAGGATCTCCTGTAGTGGTCTGTGATGGACAGGAAGGACCTTCTAGTGGTCTGTGATGGACAGGAAAGACCTTCTAGTGGTCTGTGATGGACAGGAAGGATCTTCTAGTGGTCTGTGATGGACAGGAAGGATCTTCTAGTGGTCTGTGATGGACAGGAAGGATCTCCTGTAGTGGTCTGTGATGGACAGGAAGGATCTCCTGTAGTGGTCTGTGATGGACAGGAAGGATCTTCTAGTGGTCTGTGATGGACAGGAAGGACCTTCTAGTGGTCTGTGATGGACAGGAAAGACCTTCTAGTGGTCTGTGATGGACAGGAAGGATCTTCTAGTGGTCTGTGATGGACAGGAAGGATCTCCTGTAGTGGTCTGTGATGGACAGGAAGGATCTCCTGTAGTGGTCTGTGATGGACAGGAAGGATCTTCTAGTGGTCTATGATGGACAGGAAGGATCTTCTAGTGGTCTGTGATGGACAGGAAGTATGTCCTGTAGTGGTCTGTGATGGACAGGAAGGGTCTCCTGTAGTGGTCTGTGATGGACAGGAAGGATCTCCTGTAGTGGTCTGTGATGGACAGGAAGGATCTCCTGTAGTGGTCTGTGATGGACAGGAAGGATCTCCTGTAGTGGTCTGTGATGGACAGGAAGGATCTTCTAGTGGTCTATGATGGACAGGAAGGATCTTCTAGTGGTCTATGATGGACAGGAAGGTCCTTCTAGTGGTCTGTGATGGACAGGAAGGTTCTCCTGTTGTGGTCTGTGATGGACAGGAGGGATCTCCTGTAGTGGTCTGTGATGGACAGGAGGGATCTTCTAGTGGTCTATGATGGACAGGAAGGATCTTCTAGTGGTCTGTGATGGACAGGAAGGATCTTCTAGTGGTCTGTGATGGACAGGAAGGATCTTCTAGCTGTCTGTGATGGACAGGAAGGATCTCCTGTAGTGGTCTGTGATGGACAGGAAGGATCTCCTGTAGTGGTCTGTGATGGACAGGAAGGATCTCCTGTAGTGGTCTGTGATGGACAGGAAGGATCTTCTAGTGGTCTATGATGGACAGGAAGGATCTTCTAGTGGTCTGTGATGGACAGGAAGGACCTTCTAGTGGTCTGTGATAGACAGGAAGGATCTCCTGTAGTGGTCTGTGATGGACAGGAAGGATCTCCTGTAGTGGTCTGTGATGGACAGGAAGGATCTTCTAGTGGTCTATGATGGACAGGAAGGATCTTCTAGTGGTCTGTGATGGACAGGAAGGACCTTCTAGTGGTCTGTGATGGACAGGAAGGATCTCCTGTCGTGGTCTGTGATGGACAGGAAGGACCTTCTAGTGGTCTGTGATGGACAGGAAGGACCTTCTAGTGGTCTGTGATGGACAGGAAGGATCTCCTGTCGTGGTCTGTGATGGACAGGAAGGACCTTCTAGTGGTCTGTGATAGACAGGAAGGACCTTCTAGTGGTCTGTGATAGACAGGAAGGATCTTCTGTGTAGAGGATCTGAAGAACCTCTGACTGAAGACTCTGTTGTTGAGTTCCTGTCTTGTAGAGGACGCTCAGGGTTGTCCATCATGTTCTTCATTTTATGAAGCGTCCTCCTTTGTCCAATCAGCTCTAGAGGCTTTAGAACAGTCCCCGCCTTCTTTATCAGCTGATCTCTGGTTCTGATGCTACAGATCAGATCAACAGACTGATAGAACATCTGGAACACCTGGCTGCACCTGAAAGATCTCAGCCTTTTCCAGAAGTCCAGTCTGCTCTGTCCCTGCTAGTAAACAGCTTCACTGTGTCTCCAGTCCAGTCTGCTGTCCAGGTGAAGACCCAGGTATTTAGATTCCTCCACCACCTCCACTTCTTCTAAAATCCACAATCAGCTCCTTTGTTTGGTTGACATTTAAGATGAGATGGTTGTTTTCACACCATTCCACCAAGTGGTCCACCAGGTCTCTGGACTCTTGTCCATCTCCCTCTTATAACCTGACCTTATTAATACCTTATAACACTTAAACATAATGAATTAAAAGAAATGAAAAAAGTGATTTAAATACTTTTTGAGGCAAATTCCCAAACAAATCAGCTTAGATTCAAAGAGGTTTATTCAAATAAACCTCGTACTTCAGATCCTTGAACATGTTCTTCTGGATTAATATCAGAGCTTCCCATTGGCCATTCCAAACTAACTTTATTGATATTCATTTGTTCTGCACAAAGACAGAATGTTCCCTCCAGGTTGGGAGGAAGTTTTTGCCTCAAGCGGAGGAGATCAAGCATCTTAGCTCACAACTGATTGGTAGGATGGAGAAAGAGATGGACCAGTGGATGGAGGCTTGGTCTGCAGTAATGAGGGGGTTGATCCAGTCTGAGCTGAGCCAAAAGGCAAAGCTCTAGATCTACTGGTTCTAACCCTCACCTGTTGTCCCGAGATGTAAATGATGACCAAAGCCTTAGAGATGAGGCGAGGACCTTGGAGCCGCTGCTCCTTCTCACTGAAAGGAGTCAGCCGAGGCTCCAAACTGTATCTGTTATCTGTGTGATCCGACCGAAAACGGTGGATGAATGGATTGTTTCAGTTCGTGAACTTGTGTTGACATTTTTGATGCACAGATGAAGCAAATCAGGGCCCAAACCATAATACTAACCCTACTAACTGCTAAAAACCAGACATGTAATGAACATCCATCATGTCTTTAACTTGTGTTTGACGGCGGAGCTCCTTTTTGCACATGATGAATGTCATCCAGGTTTTCGGAGATCTTTGAATCATTTTTCTTTTCACGTCTGTTTATTTGTTACGAAGCCCAACTTTTAGGTAAAGCAGATCACAAACTCAAACCTGATCGCATTAACACTGAATCCCATCTAAAAGCTATCGTTTATTATGAAATTATCATTTCACAAAAACTAATACAGAACCTGCTTTCTCTGTAAAAGAATGTGAAAAGTTTTTATCTCATTTACTTTTACTGGAGAGACTACACTAACCTTCATACGCTGCTACATGCGCCCGAGCCTGTGTGTATAGACCTTTAAGGTACGAGGAGGGGGGACCATCCTGACTTTGAGGAGCCTTCCTAGAGGACTCCAGCTGTGCCTGTGTTCTGGTTCCTCAGATAGGAGCTTTGCAGTTACCAAGCAAACCTCCAGGGTAAGCCTGGAGAGCTTTAAGGGGAGGGGGAGGGAGGAAAAGTGGAGGGGGCACAAGTGTTGCAGGGGATAAACCAAAGAGTGGAAGACCCAGAGACATTAACAAAAGGGCAAAGAACCCAACATCGGTTGTAATTTAGTAAATGGAAAAACAGACAAGGGGATTTTAGCATCAATAATAAGTTGTTAAGTTAAAAAAGAATCAAAGTGAGTAAAGGAAAGGTCATAATGAAGCATTAGCTGGATGTAATGGTAAAGCAGAGAGAAGTTAGTGTTTTTACAGTAAAAAGGAGCAAAGCAGCTGTGATTGAGTAGAGCTGGCAGGCTGGGGGAGCCTCCCTCGGACTGCTGTCAGCTGAGAGCGGAGAGAGACCAATCACTGACACAACAAAGCTGCACAAGTGCCACTTCCCCAGCAGGGGGCACCCTACCCTCCTGCCCTGTATCACGCTGTGAATTCCCTCGGGAAAGATTTATATTTGAAAACAACCTCTCTACCCCAAGGTGACGGGATAACAACCACGCCAAGAGTCCATGTAAGGAAACATGACCTGCAGGCCCTGGTGTACACTAAAGATACTTTAATTGAGATGAAATGAGATGAGGGCGCGAGGCTTCCCGTCTACAGAAATTACACTGTGTGTTTTTTGATTCGCTGCACAGGGAAAAGATGCCAGGCAAAGTTTTATTTTGAGTAATAACATTCATTATCATGGTTTTCATGTGCAGCCAGAGCCTTAAGATTTACAGCAATGAAAGGAGGACGTCCACCTGCATCGATTAGCAAACGCATTGCTGTGTGGCATCAGTGACAAAATACACTACAAGAGAAACCACAAGTTCACAGAAGAGTCTGACTTCTTTAAAAAAAGAACTGTTCCTTCAGTCCAGAGGACAATCTGACAGCCAGCCTTCAAAAGACAAACCTATAAAATATTGATGTGTGCGCCCGAGGTCCAGTGAGTTCAGGCAGCCACTGAGTTGATTAAAGGAGGTGAGAGAATTGTAAAGTGGATCAAATTTAAAGGAAAACCAAACAACCACTGAGAGGGAAAGAATCAAGAGCATGTTAAGAGATGACACCATTAAAAAGACAGGATCAAATACTAAAATGACTGCAGCCTCAGAGTTACGTCTCCTCTTGCTGGACAACTCACCGGAGTTTAGAGAAGCTAACGGCAGCAAAAGGACATTTTTAGAGTCTGACTTGAGACACTTGCATGGTGAGTGATGTAAACACGTCTCACCAGTTTCCAGAATTCGCCGGTGTAGCAGCCCCGGGTGGAGGAAGGCCTCGTCTTTACAGGAGCGGATCTGGGTTCCAACCAGCTCCGAGTTGGTCGCCAGGATCCTCGCACTCTCCTCGTTCAGATTCACTCCGGCCATCGAGGCCACGTCGTTGATGTCGTCATCGTCTCTGAAGTAAGAGAGGTGGTGGATTAGAAACCCAGAGAAAGAACCTTCAAATTTACAAGTTAAAGTAATAAAATCCAAGCAAAACAACAACATTAGGAACAAACTGGCCCCGCGGATGGGGGGGCATTTATTTGCATTTGCAAATAATAATTAATCAAACAAAGTTTTAAAAACTTCACAAAACATTTGTAGATAATTTCCTGAACAGCCTCTGGAAGACAAACAATTCTGTCCTCTGGCTTATAAATCTTCACACTACATGGGATTCTGTGGTTAGCTATGAGAGTAAAACTCTGCAGCAGCTCTGTGCTGCCGTTCTGATGCATCCAGAGGTCAAATACTGCAGGGATATTCAAACGTCGCACAAACTGTAGACTATTGGAGCAGTTTTAAGATGGCAGCAAGCCATTGGGTCCATTTGGATTGGATTAATTAGCTAGTCGTCGTCATTATAAACCACGTCCTGCAGGAGTTTATTAATATTTCTGCTGAATTAACCATGCATTTCAAAAATGATTCGTAGAGGGTAAACGCTGTTTTAAGACGGCACCAACCTGCTTATTCAGACCGTACTGACAAACTCCACAGTGTGTGGCTGGTAGGGCGCACAATAAATCACAAAGTACGGCCATCGCAATATCAACATGTGTGACAGGAATATCACAAAAAACAAACTGCAATAAATGGTTGGCTCAAAATGTTCTATATACATCAATGCATTGTGTCAATCACATGGAAGTTTGAAGTTTTTGACCAATCAAATGTAGCCCTTTCGATATTTAGCCAATCAGATGGATGTGTTTATGTCAGATGCCCGCCCCCTGAGTAGATGATGTTGAATGGATAACACCAGAGTTAGCTTAGTGTCGCAATGGCTGAGAGCAAGTGAGGAAAATGCTGGCGATGACGACCTCATGGTTTAAAAAAAGCACGTCTCTCATTTGGAGGTGTTTTGGTTACAAGAGAGACGCCGTTCTACAAACAGGTCCTCTGCAAGTCCGAACAGATGTGGCAACCGCGAGGGGGAACATGGCTAATCGCCGTTGTTACTGCATTTATTTATCATGTGATGATATCATCATCGTAACATTAAGCACAGTTATCGCACGTGTTCTAATATGGTGCAGCTCCGTTATCCTAAAACAGCTCCAACGTTATTGTTTTAAAAACTTTGACATCACTGTCAAAGTTCACATGAGTCATAAATATTAAACGTCTCCCATTGAATGAGACCAGAATGCAACATTCTGCTGCTGCTGGAGATATTTAGGCTTGTATACAGTAGAACCACAGAACGCCATGTAAATAAACAAGCAAGTTAAAGGTTTATAAAGTAATGTCACGTGAAATCCTGTGAAATTTACACAACAGCATGGCTTAGCATCGGTCCTCAGGGACATTCAGGGAGCCATCTATTAACATTTACCTTTTACACAGAAACACACTTCAACATGGCCTAAAAACCACTTTAAAACGTAAACGTGAAAATGACTTCACACCAGACCAACTAGAGCTCAGATCTAAACACTTTAAGGATATGAGAGACTTCTCGGCTGAAAAGCATCACAGTTCAGTTCAGCTGCAGCACCGAATGATGGAACACGCAGCGGTCCTCTCTGGCAAACACACCATTATATCACTAAATCTACCCTTTATAAATAGTTGTTTGCAGCCACATTAAGGTATGAGAAACCAGAACTTCAACATTTAAATCTTCACCCCACATCAGCATTCGTCTCACAACATTATTTACATTTAATCCTTGAAGAAACACCTTAGAAATCCTGCTTTTCCCCTCATAAATATTTGCCTGGAAGAAATTATGCATTAGCTTTTTTTATTTCTTTACGCAGAGATTACATTTGGTCATAATGGCACAGACTTCTCATTCTAGGGTCTATTAGTGTCAACACGTTGAGAGGCTGGGAGATGAAAAGTATTTGGGAGGAGCTTTGTTGGGTAAGGATGCTCCTGAGGATTGGCAATACACAAAAGTCAACAAACTGTTTGCACACTGCTCTGCAACACCTACTCATTTGTTTTTTTTAATGTACTGATCATTTCTCACAGGTACGGTGTTGACTTTACGGTGTTTATATGTTTCTCTATATTAGCAGAGGAGAATAAACAAACAGGATTTGCGTTGGTATATCTGACAGTCAGACAGACGCACACATCCTGCCTCTGAGTTTCCTCGACGCGGTGAGAAATTCCCCTTCGATCGTTATACTTGGCACAGGAAGATTGTGATTCTGGCCTGAATTAGCGAAGCAGTGACATGTTGTCCTTACAGGACTAGCCCAAAGCAAGCAGCGGTTTTTTCTGAGTGTCTTTGACAGAGAGAACAAAGACCCAGAGAACACGCACAGGGTGGCCTCTCGCCGCTCACTGGCTCAGCTCTGCAGCCATCGTTGTTGGTTGCGACAGAGCTGTGTGTGTGTGTGTTGCTGTGCTTTTGTGTATGCAAGTTGAGTCCTCTCATGCGTCTTGAAGCGTGGACCATCAGCCACCTCACCCCGCCGAGGCCCTGCTGCTCCTCGATGCGGCCACACAAAGCCGATATGAAGCTCGACATCACGGCGGGAGGTTGACAAAGACAATTAGAGCAGCTCCTTGAAGCTCACACACCTTCTCTCTTTTCTCTTGCTGCACTCTTAATTAAACCTTCACAGAGATCATCTACACTCTAGCACAAGCACTGACACATCTGTTGGATCACGCCCCGCATTACACCTCAGGCTCTGTAATTCCTCCTCATCATCGCCTCAGGGGTAAGCTGACCTACCTTTAAAACAAACACGCTGGAGGCCATATTTACTCAGGTAAGAAAAGGAAGGTTCAACAACTTCAAACAACCTAGGTGAATAGCATGCATGACAGAACTGTGACCACACAAGACGCCTCAATACTAAAGTCTGCTGATCCATCTGTGAAGCTTTTTATTAAAGAAGTTAAAATCCTACAAAAGCTAAATCGTCTTTAATCCAAGTCAAACAGGAGTGACAACACCTGGTCAGAATAAACTATTATACCTCCTTTTATCTCCTTTGTATCTAATGTCTGAATGCAAAACTTCTAAAGAAATCACAGCTCTATAATTATATGTCTCTATTTGAACCCAAAATATGATCACGTTTAAGTTTCCAGTAAAGATGGGCTTTGTGTGTTTGGCTTAAAGGAGCAGTTTTTGCAACACAGTAGGTACTGAGACCATTATACTATAAAACAGGTCTAGAACTCCCTGAAAGACTGAGCATCGATTCAACACCACACAGTTTAAACTAAGTAGGAGAAGAAATGTGATTGATCTGACCCAGTGAGGTGGTGTAGGGAAAAGAGAAGAGGTCCCAGTACGGGAACCCCTGTGGCGAGCCAGAACGTTGAAGGACCGACCCGTGAGGTAGGATTCAAACCAGGAGTGTGCTCTCCCTGTGATGCCCAGACTAGATAGTATGGACTAAAGGACGCCATGGTAAAAGTCAAATACAGCCGATAAGTGGAGCAGGATGAGTACTGAGGACTTCTTTTAAGGCTTCTGTCACTGCTAACAGAGCTGGGTCAGTGGAGTGGACCCAGACCGGTCTGAGTCAGTGGAGTGGACCCAGACCGGTCTGAGTCAGTGGAGTGGACCCAGACCGGTCTGGGTCAGTGGAGTGGACCCAGACCGGTCTGGGTCAGTGGAGTGGACCCAGACTGGTCTGAGTCAGTGGAGTGGACCCAGACTGGTCTGGGTCAGTGGAATGGACCCAGACCGGTCTGGGTCAGTGGAGTGGACCCAGACCGGTCTGGGTCAGTGGAGTGGACCCAGACTGGTCTGGTTCAGTGGAGTGGACCCAGACTGGTTTGGGTCAAGGAGATGGTTTAGTGAGAGGTATTCTGTGACCTGCTTGAAGGACACCCTTTCAGTTGTTTTCCACACTACTACTACTACTACTACTACTACTACTACTACTACTACGAGACCAACTTTTAGACTACTACTACTACTACTACGAGACCAACTTTTAGCCCATCTGTAAAGTTGACTAAACTACAGTAATGTTTGTGTTTTTTGTGGTCAGTTAGCTACCATCTTAAATGAGATCAACTCTAAAAGTTGATAAGTTGTAGATTTGAGGCGGCAGTGGTTCAGGCAGGAGAGCAGGTCGTCCAGTAGTCAAGGGTCGCCAGTTTGATCCATCTTCTGCCGGGTCACATTGTCAAAGTGTCCTTGGGGAAGACATTTGACCCACCCTGTCTATATGTGAGTGTTGCTGGTGGTCTAAAGCTCTGTCACACTGCCCCATGGCAGCTGTGGCTCCTGATGTAGCTTCGCACCACCAGAGTGTGACTGAATAACGGAATCTGTTGAGTAACCTCAGACAGAAAAGCGCTATAAAAATCTAATCCATTATTATTATGTTCATCCAATTAAAACTTTTTGAAAATTTCAATAAAATTTGTCCAGTGATGCGTGGTATATTTTGCTAAAACTACAAACAAACAAGCATTCACACACAGAGACACGAAACTCTGACTGCCTGTCTTTTGCTTTTTGGTGGCAAGCAATGAAAAGAATAGATTGTTTTGTTGTAGGGATGTCAGTCGAGTCCTAAAAAGTCAATAAAATACATACTTTGTGTTCCACATGATGTTCTTTTTAATAAACAATGAGGTTACCTGATCTGACACCAGACAGCTGGTGCAGAATCAACGAATGACAGAGATGAACCCAACATGAAACCATGTGACACGATCAAATAAAATCTATTACATTACTCCTCTGTGTCGTTTTCAGCAGACGTGTAGCTCTAGAACAGAAAACATCAACCAGTATTTAGTCACACTGGCTTTCTCTTTGTCTCACGTGGTCGAGTTTCTGAGCATCGCTGAGGCTGAGATCAAATCAAATGTGATCTGCTCTGACATTAAAAGGAGGGAATGAAATATGAAATGCTAAATTCTCCCGACTATACCTCTACGCTAATAAAGCTGAGATGTAATTAGCTTCTGTGGAAGCTAAAGAGCAGCCTCTCAGTTATTGGTCTGGGTCGGCTCGGGGACATGCAGCCGGCAGCCACACCAATACATATGCATGCTGGTTCCATATCAAGCTAGTGTTTGAGCGAGGGCACGCCATAGGTGGTGGGAGGACTGCACTTGCCATTTAGAGGGTGTGTGTGTGTGTGGGTTATTCAGTCCTCCTATGTCCCCCTCCATCACTCCCTCCATATTCCTGTGGATAAAGGTCTCTGAGCCCTGGCAGGGGGGCCTGATTGATCCCTGTGACTAACACCCAGGCCGTGCATGCTCTTGCGTCTATGCTGAAAGACATGCACCACTGGAGTAAGGTATTCTCCTTCAGG
Source organism: Callopanchax toddi (assembly GCA_006937965.1). NCBI lineage: Eukaryota > Metazoa > Chordata > Actinopteri > Cyprinodontiformes > Nothobranchiidae > Callopanchax > Callopanchax toddi. The sequence goes on from SSNR01000279.1 coordinate 733,696, forward strand.
CAGCCTGAGATTCACTGGGCAGCTCATTGGATGTGTGCTCATGACCCAAATGACTTTAGTGGTGGCTCAAGAGAAGCCAAAAGACTCGTCAACAAGCTAAATACAGGAAGATGTTTGTTAAACGACTGTAATTATTTCAGTGAACCACCCACATTCAGTTTGCACAAGCAATACCTGCCCAAAAAAAGATTCATAAATAATGTTCTGATGAGTGATTATGAAAAAATACTTCCAGACCGTCCTGTGTGTGTGTGTGTGTGTGTGGGGGGGGGGGGGGGGGGGGGGTTGTATTTAGGCGTGCCACCATTTTTTAACATGTTTACTGTAGGAAAGTTTGAACATGATCTAATTTAGCCGACACATTTCCAAGTCAACCATTTGTTGAAGGATATTTTCCCTGACAGACATATTTATTTATAAAGCCTTTCTTAGCAAAACACAAGGAATGTAACAAAGAGGAGTAATGATGGAAAAGAGCTGGTGAACTTTAAATCAACTGGTGGAAATGACCAAAAACATTGTTCCGTTTATCTGTAAAACCTCTCTCTTTCAGCTGGACTGGTGTTAACACCATCAACATGTGTCTTTGATGATAACATAACGTTGAAGCTGAAAGAACACCCCCCCCCCCCCCCCTCCTGAAGCCGTTGAACGCTGCTTGCCCAGTCGCGTGGTACTTACATTATCTCGCAGGAACTGAAAACACGAAGTAGGAAGTGCATTTTTTGGACTGAACGTGGTCAAAACTTCCATCGTGTTTTGTGAGACTCTTATAATTCTTCAACAATGGGTAAGTAAGCTATTTATTGGAATAGTCTGTTTGTAAAAGCTCAATTACGTAAATGTTCCACAATGAAACGCTCCTTGTCCATGGAAGTTGTTTGTTTGCCATACTAGTGGCAGTTCAGCGTACCGTCATAATGTCTGTGTCGTAAAGTACTCCACAGTGTCATGACACGCGCTTTTCAGCCGCAACTGAGCACCAAACTAGAACTGTTGTTTATTTTCAGCTCCTGACCGGTGCTTCTGTGACGTGACGCTTCCCAAAGACCACCTCATTGACTCGGCGTGAGGCGACGTGGTTAACAAACTTCTCAAGTTTGATTAAAAAAAAACTTTACACATCATTAAAGCCCTAAACACTGGAATCAGACAAAACCCTTATGGGCAGGTCAGACCTGTACAAAAACGAGAACTCTGTATCAACCCTCATAACCAGAATCAGGGCATCTCTGTAAAAACACAACTGGAACTGTTTTAGGTGTGGACTCTTGATCGTTCATGTCGTCCTTACCTTCCTGTTGTACGTTTAAATATTTATAATTCATGCATGTTAAGCTGTAATTAGTTGTTTGTGTTCAGGTGAGTAGGTGGGACTTTCAGCCCCACATCTCGAGTGTGCTGACTGGTTCCAAAAACACAGAGCTGTAAATGGGATGTTTTCTGACTCACGTTTCAACCAGAGAAGAGGATGGAGACGTTTTGCCTGTCTTTATTCATGCTGATGGTTAATGCGCACAAACGTGTGTCCAGCCTTGATGGATTTGCAGGGCTGAGGCTGGTGGTTGGCAAAAGGCTAAAGGCCTGGGCTGGCTCGCCAGTGATTACAGCGGATGTTGAGTGTTTACAGAGAGAGGATGAAGGGAGAAGGAGGGGGGCACAAAGACAGCTGCTTTCACTCTGCACTGTAAACCACTCACACACACACACACACACACACACACACACACACACACACACACACACACACACAAGCACTTACACAGAAGGCTGCAGCTACACTGGAAACCCCACAAGCCCTGCAGTGTGTGTTTGTGCTACAGCTGGCCCGCTGGGACCAGCGGTTCAGAGTGACAGCCATCCACACATCAGACCCAGACACCATGCAGGCTGGGGGGGGGGGGGCTGCTGGATGCTGACTGACTGACCAGGCAGCTCATAATACGTTTTCCTGTTTGTTGATACCTAAAGAGCTATATTCAAGTAATGTTTAACAAACTGTTTAGGCCTCTTTAAAACTTTTAGTGAGTTAGTTCTAGTTCTGATTACAGTTCCTCATCATTAAAGGAGTCAGATGTTGAGTGTTTAAATACAAACTCCTTTAGATAATTTAGCAACACAAAGGTAAAACTGAACAACTTTTAAACTTAAAATAACTTCTTTTCTCTTTCCATAAACATTGGTTCTTTTATTCACAGGTGAGTTTCTGCTATGGCGTGAAGGCGTCAAGTGAGTCATCTGGTAATTCTTTATATCCTCAGGTGAGAGAAGCAACAACAAACAAACAGCTGAAAACGTACCTGTAAACATGATTTAGGCCGAGAAGCGATTTCACATAAAGAGGGAAAGCCTGTGATTGGTTAAGCTCATATTTACCTCCAGTTTAGGTCAGTATCTCACTGGGTTCAGACTGGTAAAGACTAGATGGAGACACAAATTGTGAGAAAACTTTCCATAACGTTTTCTATATGACTGGGTCACAGGAGACATATGTCATGCAAATGTTCCTAAAGGTTAACTGACTAATTGTCAGAATTTTTTTTTTTCTTCTAGGCGTGTAAGAAAATATCAACACACTGAAATATTGTGATATTTAGTGTCATGATACTGTATGGATGTTCAAAAGCACCAAAACAAATTAACAATTTTTATGAAAACAAACAGTAGTGGTTCATTATGGTGTTGACCACTAGTGGGCAGCAGTTATTATCTCCTCCACTCCAACACAACAGATCTCACACTATCAGGTCTTTATTGGTTCCTTTATTCAGCTCACACATAAAGAGCCTGTGTTTTTATTTCTTCTGTAATGAAATGTTCTGGTTCAGGGAGCTGATAACAGCCTGGAGTGGTTACTATGCCGACAGTTTAAATTAACTAAATGTGCTCATCGAGCTGACAGTATAAGATATCGTATCGTGCCCCGAATCGTGATACATATCGTATCAACGCCCCCGACCCGTGATATATATATATATCGCATCGCCCGCCCTGAAACGTGATATATACCGTATCGCTGCACCCGCAGCGTGATATATATCGCATTGCTGCCCCTGAAACGTAATATATACCGTATCGCTGCACCCGCAGCGTGATATATATCGCATTGCTGCCCCTGAATCGTGACATCATATTGCCGCCCCTGAATCGTGACATATATCGTATCGACGCCCCTGAATCAGGATATATATCGCATTGTCGTCCCTGAATCGTGATATATGTCGTAGTGTTGCCCCTGATTCGCGATATATATCGCATCGCCGTCCCCGAATAGCGATATATATTTTATCGTCGCCCCAAAGCGTGATATATATCGTATCACTGGCGCTGAACTGTGATATATATCGTATTGCCGCCCCCGCATCGTGATATATACCGCTTCGGCGCCCCTGCATCATGATATATATCGCATCGACATCCCTGTACCATGATATATATGGTACACCCCAAATCGTGACATAATTCATATCGCCGCCACCCTGAATCGTGATATATATTGTATTGTTGTCATTGAACAGTGATACACATTGCATCATCGTCGCTGAATCGTGATATATATCGTATCGTCGTCCCTGCACCGTGATATATATCGCATCACCGTCCCTAAATCGTGATATATATCGTATTGCCATCCCTGTATCGTGATATATATTGTATTGTTGTTGTTGACAGTGATACACATCGTATCATCGTCCCTAAATTGTGATATATAGCGTATCATCGTCCCTGTATCGTGATATATATCGCATCGCCGGCCCTAATTCGTGATATATATCGTATCGCCATCCCTGTATCGTGATACATATCGTATCGACATCCCTGTATCGTGATATATATCGTATCATCGTCCCTAAATCGTGATATATATCGTATCGTCGTCCCTGTATCGTGTGGTCTTATGATACGCTAATATCGAATCTCTGCTGTTAGTTGCATCAAACTTTATGACACACATGAGTTGTACAAAAACTAGAATGAGAACAATGTTGGTCAAGAAGGTGATCAGAATTATACATCTCTCTCTCCGACTCTGTGATTCAAACCATGCATTAACTCCTCCTATAAACAATAAATCATATGTTTGAGTTGTTCCCACTACTTAAAAACAAAGAGCTGACCTAAAGCCAAGTCTCCATCATTCTGAGCTGAATTGATCAGCCTTGCAGGTTGAATCTTTCAGGCTTTTAGGACAGACTGGAGGCACATCGCTGGGTTAGATTTATAACACAGGACCAAACGAGAGCATGGCTCTAAAGCAGCACAGTCTCTCTCTATTGATGGATATTAAACTTGTGATGGAACATTTAATTTGAATAATCACACAGCCATAACACAAATCATAACTACAACCAAGTTTAGCCAGTTTGTGTCTTTTAAAGTGATCAAACGATCATTTAGAGACAAATAATGAGAGAAAACGATGTTAAAGGTTTGTGTAGCTGACATATAACAAAAATCTGGTATAATATATCTGACCTTTACTGAAGGAAAACGTGCCATCTGGTGTCATGACGCGTTTCTTTTGGGACAGTGGTGTTATTGGGCTTATGATGAACCAGAGCGTTGGTGTGTGATGGGCCACTGCGATCACCGCAGGGAGGAAAAGGTCGTCAGTAACAAGCGAGCCTGACAGCTTAATTACCAACGCAGCTAAAGATTTATTGGTTTATCAATCAGAGCCTGGGGCCCTGCCTTTCCCCTCAGGAGACACTGGCCATTACCATGAACCCGTTGGCCCATTTGACCCAGACTCTTCTTGCTCTGGCCCAGTCACATCAGGGTCATCCGAAACCTCCCAGTCCTGTCAGACCAGCACAAATACTCCTGAATTCTCAGAGAATGAGCACATGTGCACCCGAGCAGGAACGGAATGCAAACATATACATTCAGACTAAACGCTGCACAAACACCGAGTAATAAAAACCATGTAAGGCTCACACACATCACAGAGCACAAAGGCCAGCATGTGGGCGAGGAATCTTTTATGTTTTGAGACAAAGGCCCGGCAGAAGCAGAGACAAGACCAGAGAGAAAGGAGAGAGCAGAGCTGCAGGCATAACGCTGCGTGTTTGACTTAACCAAAAGGTATTTTCATACCCACATCCAGAAATTCAAACCATCTGGACACAATTATCCTTTTTCTAAATTAAGATTTAGCTCATTTGCAATCCTGCCAATGAATTGTGACACTGACACAAAGAGGGCGAGTGTGAGGGTGATCTATTGGTTGGCAGTGTGTTGCTATGTGGTGGGCGCGGAGAGAAAGGACCACCGATCATCCAGCCGGTCGGTCGGTCAGGCAGGCAGCCAGGTGGCTGGGCAGCCAGCTCAGATAAACACTCACAGCTTTAGCTGAGAGTGTCGCCCATAGTCATGAAGGAGCTGCTCAGTGAAATGCTGCCCCCATGTGACGGCAGCCAGAGACAACATGGAGGAGTTGTACCTGAAAGAGCCTCCTCCAGGGTCGTTGAGCTTGTTTTTCTGATTTGTGGAGATCTGAACAGGCAGGCCCATTGGACTTTTGCCTGCTTGAATAATGGCTCCCTTTCCCATTGTACCTGTTAAGGAGAGGGAACAAAACACAAAAAACAAGGAATAAAACATTAAATAAAAAGAAAAGAAATAATGTTATCATTGAAGTGTCCCCCTCCATCTGCGTCAAACATCCTCCTCTCTAACGACCACCTTCAGCTGTCTCTGTCAACCTCACGGGGGGGGGGGGGGTACCGCCGCTCTCCCCAGGTTGGTTGCGGAGAGCGTCGCTCTGTCAATATCACTGCGCTTCACCGGCTTTCCTTACACTCCTAAACTGCATCCTGCTCCGAGACACGTTTTCCGGAGAGGCACAGGGACTGCCAGAGTGAATTTAAACTTGATTTTAACAGGCATGTTCTTCGCCAAGAGGCGCAGAAAAGTATTTTTAGAACGATCCCCGCATTCCAATTTATGGGCATAAAACAACTTACAGATCTTTCACTGCAGGCAATCTCAGGGAAGGGGGCAGATCAAATTTGTATGCACCTCCGATTGTACACACACACACACACACACACACACACACACACACACACACACACACACACACACACACTTGTGCAAAAAAACAGGTGCAAACACATTACACACACACACCACTTGAGAGCACGCCGCTCTCTTAGGGGAGCATTATACTCGGTTGGTGTTGGGGCGATATTTGTGGGCTTCTGTGGGAAGTGTTTGTGAATCAGTGTGAGTAAGCAGCAGCGCAAATGTTTGAGAAGGCTCTAAAACCAGACGGGAAAAAACACCTGTTCTCTCTGTGGCTCCTGCTTGTTTACACGTCCTCCAGCTGAGGGAACATTCACACGTTCACTAATCACAGTCTTTCTAGGTGCTCGTGCTGTTTCTTTCACTAACAATCAGCCTTACTGTTCCATGATCCAACCAGGATGAACGATTTATGCAGAAACACATGATCAGGGTCAAGTCTGGATCATCAGGAAGACCGAATCCTGTGTGAATGTGAGACCAGCATCATCTCTACTGAGCTCCAGTCATTCATTGTTGACTAGACCCAACCAGAAGTCAATGAGCTTCGATGTAAAAGAATGGGACTAGATAGGACACACCCAGTTTAGACCATTACCAGATGAGTGATACTGGAACCTATGGAGGGTCAGCTGACAGAGGCAAAGGAGGCAGGACTAGCGTGGGCTCAGCTGAAGAGGGACATCCAGAACGGAGACCCCTACAGGTCTGAATAGGTAACTAAGCTGTAAGAACACCTCACCTTGAGGTCTGATGGACTGAGTGATCACCATGGGCATCCGGACTTGGCCCCCGATGGTCCCGCCTGTCTTCACACCCTAAAGAGAAAAAACTATTAATTTCATTTCAAAGAAAGAAAAAGTTAGAAAGTGAAAAAAATCTAAAACTCTATGCTTGGTAACCTCGTGCTTCACTTTTGAGACATGCCCTCAGGATGTTCTTTAAGAAAATGAAGAATCTACTTCCTCTGATTGTTAGAGGGCAGGAAACAAGACAAGCTGGGCACAAGCAGTTAAGGCTTCTGTTTATTGATTTTTTTTATTTATTTTATTTTGTGTAATACTCCAAAATATAACTGCAGTAATTCTGAATAGATGCACAACACTTAGAATTTTACACAATTACTACTAAAAACATAAAAATCAAGTAAAAAGGCACAGATTTTTCCCCTGTGTGTGACCTATATTTGCAGATAACACCAAGGCAATATGAAACCAGGACCTCAGAGAAATAGTTTAGAAGAAGAAGTAGTGGTAGAAGTAGAGGGAGAAGAAGAGGAGAGAGCAGCGAGGAGGAGGGGGGGAACTATGCTGGGCTATTAGAGTCACTTCTTTCCTTGGTAGCAGCTACAGGCTGAGCCCCTGGCTCAGCCATCCATTCCTACCAGTTTGCTTCTTGCTGCATATTTTTTAGCCTTGTTTTCCATTCCCTGACACATGCTATATTACTGCTCAAGCTACTGAAAAAAGGCAGAGGCTATTTTTCCCAGAGATCCACTGCAGGGGTTTGCAGGAGTGGGAGGGAAGGGTAAAAATACATTCATAATAGGCAGAGATAGCTAGCACCTCTGGCTAGCTGGCGACACAGTTAGCAAAAAAAAAAAAAAAGGTAGGAAGTTAGAGAATAATGTGCAGAGGGTATAACACTAAAACTCAACTTCACATCTTACAGTCAACTTTTACTTTTTTATTAATGGAAATACATACACACACATACATACATACACATACATACATACACATACATATATATATATATATATATATGTATGTATATATATATATATATGTATATATATATATATATATATATGTATATATATATATATATGTATATATATATATACACATACATAAATATACATACGATCCCCAGGGGGTCATTTTAAATCTCTCGTCCTGTTGGCAGGTTGATGTCAACCATATATAAACAACAATGGATATAAAAGCTAAATAGTTCCAATAACAAATTTAGTTTTATGGATACTGAAACAATTTGTTCAAACTCATCGATGCAGAAACAAGGTAAACTGTATGAATTAAAATACATTACACAGTTAACATTACCTTCTTGAACTTGGAATTGTGCATACAGAACATCATAGGTTTGACAGGTCAATGTAGACGGGACAACAACTTGGTCATTCATTTATAAATCTACTGAAAAGCAGCAGTCCTAAAACAGAGCCTTGCGGTACCCCCAGATTATCGCTTTGTGACACCTAAACTTTTTCAATAATATTATATCTGGGTGTAAAGATAACATGTTTCATTTATGTAAAGCATCTGTTTGTGCAATAAAGTGGATACAGAGATTTAAAGAAAACCAAATAAAATATAAAAAGGCATGAAGTTGAACCTCTGAAATATCTTCATTTCTCCATAGTAATTAGTATGCCAAATATTAAATATATATTAAGTTGTAGTAATAAGAAAGTTTGACAGTCTTCCTAAAAGTGGACGTCCAAGAAAGTTTATCCAAAGATTAAATTATGCAACGCTCTGAGAAATTGCAGGGAAAAAACCCCAAGAGCAACATCAGAGTCTACGAGCCTCCGTTAGCTGTCAGGGTTCATGACAGTAGTCAGGAAAACACTGAACCACTACGGCTTGTTTTCTAAAGTAGCGTCTGAGTTTAAGTCTGCAAAGTTACGTCTGAACAAACCACAAGATTTCTCCAACAATGATCTTTAGACAGACCAGACCAAAGTGGAGATATTTACCCATAATACACAGCAAAACGTCTGCAGAAAAACAAACAGCCTACCCCAAGAAGAACGCCCAACACAGTGGTGAAGGACTGTGATTAGTCACACTCAAGATGAATGAGAATATCGCTCGTCGTATTTCATACCAGAGTTTTAAACTAAGATCACCTCAAGTTCAGAAGTCATGACGTTACAGCTGCTGTGTGTTTGTGAGATCCAGAGTTTCATTTGCAGTTCTGAACTGGTTTTGATTTCAATAAACATTTTTAAGAAGTTCAACTGAGGAGTGATTGTGTGGAGCAGAGCCAGGGTTTTAGTAAATCTTTATTCTAACATCTTGAAAAGGATCAGGGACACAAATTAAATCAGTTCTTAACAACTTCACTTAGAAAAACTGCAAAAATACTGAACAGATTTATTCTGTTTATTATTAGCTTTGGTCATTTAGATGCAGCTAACAAGATGAAAACTTAAACTTCAGAGTATGCTTTACAACGAGAGTCCCCTTGTGTTAATAATGTTCTTCAAGTGCCTAACACTTCTATGAAAACAGGGTTAAGGGTCAAGCACCGTTTTAATGTCCTTATAGTTTACATCAGTGGTTCTCAAACGTTTTTACCCGAGTGCCACCTAAAACCTATGTAGGATCTTCAAGTACCACCATGATGTAGGACCTTTAAATAATGCACAATTTGATTCTTTTTATACTGAATCAGAGGTCTCGCTAGACATTTTCATAATTTGACTGAGAGGGTACAAAAAAATCCAGTCATAATCCATTTTTATCTGTCGCTTATTAATGAAAAAATATGATAATGACATTTTCAACATTATTTACTTTTCATTCATTTTAACAATATTGTAATGGTCTCACACAAAAAGTCAGTTTTTCCAACTCTCGGTGTTTTATTTACTAACAGGAAGACGGTCGGCTGTCGCTGCGTTACAAAAAAAGCAAAAATCACGTCGTTTTCTGTCTGAACACTCTCGCTCCTCCAGCTGTCACGCACCCCACGCTGCCTCGTTACCACAGCAACCCGTAGATCAGCTGTTTTCAAACAAATCAGGAAACTCAACATGAACGCCAAAACATCACAGGTGGATCAGGGCAGCGTCTGCAGGGATGCGACGCTGAACTGGTCTGTCGTGGTAAAGAACCAGAAAGCCTGGGTCTATTTACCGGTCGATCTATCCTCCCAGTCCTCACCTGGTCAGGAGCTTAATGACTGAAAGAACGAGATCACGGATACAAGAGGTCGAAATGAGTTTCCTCCGCAGGGCGGCCAGGATTATTAGAGATAGGATGAGGAGCTCGGACATTCGGAGTTTGGAGACTCGGAGTAGAACCGCTGATCTAGAACCAGTTGAGGCAATTTGGACAAATCGGGTGGTGGAGGAGGAGGCTGGGGAGTGGGGGGGTCTGGGCTCCCGGCCCGCTACCCGGACCTAGATAAGCGGAAAAAGGAGAGGCGAGATCCCGTCAGTACACACAGCTGCTGCTCGCTGGGATTTTAATCCGCTCTGCGCGGTCAGAAGGCGCGGGCCTAAAAATATTTTAATAGTGGTGAAAATATACCCAAATTAGACCACCTCCCGTCACAAACGCTTAAAGTGCCTGTGACTCCATATTTAAATCACTTTATATTAAACAGGTGTAATCTTTGATGCCTCTAGATTAGCATTGCACCATTAGAACTCAAAATACGCTGTAATTATTTCCTAACGAGCAACTCAGAGATCAGAAGAAAGCGCCGCCTTCCGGTTCTGCTGGGTTTCTCCTTATTTGGCAGCCTGACACTTCTGCTGCAGTAGGGGGCAGTGTTGTCACTTGAAAGAGAAACGAAACTGAAACTAAACACTACACGGTCTATGGGCAATGGCGGCGGCACTGCCTCGCTCCAGTTGTCGTGAACGTGCGTGTGGGAGGAGAATTTACCATATAAGCAAGTCCGGATCACTATGACCTCATAGCGGGCTGGAGTGAAAAAAACTGTTTGAAACCTGGGTCTGAAATCTGGAAGAGCTTCTCACTGGCTGGACTAGGAGACAGATGGATGCCGTTTTTTGCTCTTTCTGGCAGGTTTAAGGTGAGAACTCAACGCTGCAACATGATAGATAAGTCAGAAAACATGGAAACCGATGTCATGGGCACTTTAATAAAAAAAAGTTCACTATTTTAGTCACCAATATTTCATTAAAAACAAAAGGGTTGGGTCCTCTGCGTACCACCAGGGGGCGCTCGCGTACCACCAGTGGTACGCCTACCACGGTTTGAGAATGACTGGTTTAGACCAAGCTTGAAATAAAAGTCTCTCCCACTCATGTGTGTGTCCTCCGTTACTGTTCCCAAGGTCTCAGGACCGACCCGAAGTACCGGTACTGTGTACTGCAGAAACCTTTGAAGGATCTGGCTAAATAAACTCAGGATCTGGCTAAATAAACTCAGGATCTGGCTAAATAAACTCAGGATCTGGCTAAATAAACTCAGGATCTGGCTAAATAAACTCAGGATCTGGCTAAATAAACTCAGGATCTGGCTAAATAAACTCAGGATCTCACAAAATAAACTCAGGATCTGGCTAAATAAACTCAGGATCTGGCAAAATAAACTCAGGATCTGGCTAAATAAACTCAGGATCTCACAAAATAAACTCAGGATCTCTAAAAGCCCCTGAGGGGTTTCGTAATTTTAAATGTTGCACAGAGTTAAACCTTTGCCTAATTCAAATTCAAGCCCCTTTAAAGTTTTTCCATCACCTTACTGTGGTGACACACACAACCTGTACCTATAAATAGAATGTTTCCACTTCCTTGTGGTTTAATAAACTTCAATTACAGTTTCAAGCACTTTGTTAAAAATTCAAGCACTTTCAAAAACTTCACAATGCAACATTACAATTAAAGTTATTTTCAAGGATTCAAGCATCGGGGGGCGGGTCTGTGGCTCCTCGAACTTATTATTGAATGTTTCAATAGAGAAACCTTACATAAACAAGCGTGCATATATACACACAGGTGATCACAAGGTGCTCACATAAAGACGGACTCAGGTGTTCTCAGACACATTGACTGGGGCTGTGGTTGACACTGAACTCTCTTGAACTGGTGTATACGTATACATTTGAAGAATATCACAACTGTTGTGTATTCATATGCTGTTTGTTGCTGTTGTATCTTTTCTCCCTGTTTTGTTTGTTTGTGCTTTATTTGCAGGTCTAGAAGTGGACTATTCACGTCTCTTGTTCTCTTCTTTTTCTGTTCACTTTCTCCCCCATCCCTCTTTCTGTACCCTTCCCTTCACTTTCAGGCTCCGTGTCCAATCAACCATAACAATATTCTAATAAAGATTTTGGGGGTTATATTTAAACAAAAATCAGGAGGAGTTTTATAGCAGTGGCTGTAACCTCTCACCTGAAACAGCAACACTGTTGGGCTTGCTTTTGGCACTCAGACATTATTCTGTTTGCTCCACAGCCGGACAGGACACGGGGTAAAAAAAAAAAAAAAGGATTCAAGCATCCATAAAGGCCCTGACTGGCTCTTTTTATCCTCCTCAGTGTTTCTGAGGTTCAGTTTTACTGAACTTGCAGGTTATGAGTCGTTTATTCAGCTGGTGGGAAGAAAACCTGCAGGGTCCACCAACAAACACACTCTAAACACACACCTGCAACACATTACAAAGGGAGGGCGCAGTGCGTATGTGTGTGTGTAATGAAACTCATGTGCTCTATGAGCCACAGACATTTACAGACAGGTTAAATCAGGTTAGACTCAGACTGCTCTGGTCTAAATTAAAAGTGGACACGATTCTCTCTCTTCTTTTAGCTAGTCTCTCACTTCTCTTGTTTCTTTGTTTGTTTTTCTCTCTTGCTTTACCTTTCACTTGTTTCCTCTCCCTCTCCTTTCTGCCCCCTCCTCTCCCTCCCTGTACTCCTAACCATCGGAGGGTGAAGTGAGGTAACTAGGTCAGCCTCAGGTCAATTTTACAGCAATATAGTGGCCGGAGCCTGTGTCCTCTAGTTTTCTCACGGCCTCTCCATCTCTGTCTCGTGGACCCTCACACACATCAGACCAGAATGAGTCAGACTACATCTGAAACTGGTCTTTATCTCTTTAGCTTAGTTCTTGCTGCCACTTTGTTGAGTTTTAGAAATGACTGGTCCAGTCCTTCTGGTGTCTCGTTCCTGTCCTCTCAGACCTCAGTTGGTCCATCCTGGTACTGCCGGAGGTTTCTTCCTGTTTAAGATGAGTTTTCCCATCATAACACGCTTGCTCGGGGGGGGGGGGGGGGGGGG